>SZWC01002083.1:1750-18602 GCA_023375785.1 Penium margaritaceum | reverse complement strand
CCCCCCCCCCCCCCCCCCCCCCCCCCCGCTCGTCACCCGCCACGCGCCCTGACAACCGACCAGGTCTGACACGGCCAGTCAGTCAGCACCTGTTCCGGAAAACTGGGGTGACTCCCCCCCCTCCACCCACGCTCCCCATCCGAGATCTGGTTCAAAGACCACACTTGCGTTGTAGCCATTCACTTCGCATAGGGTTTGCTTGCTAAATGAGGTGATGCATCTGTTCAAAACTCCAAATCGATCCGTTTCAGAAGCAAACCACGACATCGACATTCAAACCTCAAACTTTGAGTTTCGAATTTTGAACTTCAAGCTCCAAAGTCTGAGTCGGGATTTCGAACTTCGAACTTCTGAAATCGAACTTTAAATTTCAGAATCCGTAGTACAGAACTCACCTTTTGTGGATCGAATTCTGTCGTTCGATCTGTGAACCTCGATCTTCGAGCGTGGAGCAAAGACGTTCGCATTCAAAGTTGAGCCTACAACTTCTACACAACAAGTTTGGCTGTCTTGAACTTGATAAGGGGCTCGAAGCTGTGTTTGCCAGCTGGCAGAGCCCTGGATTGCAGTTTGTAACGCGTCAAATGCAGCCAAAGTGAGTCAGCACGGCTGACCACGCGAGACTGCCGAAATTGGAGCAACCACGGAGATGACCCGTGACTGCATTCGCAAAAAAGAGGGGATTTAGCGTGTATAAGGCTTCCAGGTCAAGCCAAAAACAGCACAGTCCCACCCCAGTAGAGCCCGAGGTTCCGGGGTGGCCGATGTGGGGGAGATCACATCGATGTGCCGGGGTGGACATCGATGTGCCGGGGTTCGGGGTGGCCAGGTCAACACTGCAGTACAACTACGTTCATCCATGTCATGCGCCCAATCACTATCAGTGTACCCATCAATAACCACTGACGGTTGCGCCCGGAAGCAGAGGCCAACTCAGGCACTAGAGAGCGCATGCCGCACAACACGCAATGTAGCATCAATGTAACGTGTCCGTGGAGACTGTGATAACTGAGCAAGGAAGCTCAAAGCAAAGACGACGTGTGCTCTCGTGCTGGTGGCCAGGTAAATGAGAGATCCTATGACTTGCAGATATTCAGTCACCTCCACTGGCTCCCCGGGATTTGACACGAATTGTGTTTTCAACAACCTCTATCCGGCAGGCGTCATTAATGTTGATGTAGTGTGCACAGACTCGAGCAACGAGGCAAAGTGCTACCCCATGCTTCTGATGTACGTAGCTTGGTGGATGTGAAGGCCACAACAAGCACGGTCATGCTCAAGCTCGATGTTGAGAAACACACGAGCTGGGCCTAAGTCTTTCATGATGTATGTAGCTTGTAGCAAGGACTTTATAGTTGACACCACTTCGTGACTCGGGGACACAATAAGGAGGTCATCGACGTACACGAGGATGCCGGCAACGGGCATAGACCATGGAGCAACAAAGAGGGAGGGACCCACTATACTCTTGCGATATACCCCCCTTCTCCGAGGTGGAGTCGATCTCTTGGTTCAAATATCGTGGTGAGTGCTTGAGGCCATAGAGGGCCTTTCGCAGTCTCTATACTCGATCAGTGTCGTCAAAGAACTCTGGGGGTTGCACCATGCAGATCTCCTCATCTAACCGACGGCGCAAAAAAGCATTCTTCACATCCATCTGCTCAAGCTCCCATTCATGGTGTGTGACAAGACTCAGAAGGGCTTGAGTTGTCTGTAGCATACGACTAGAGCAAAAGTCTTGTCAAAGTCAACGCCAAGGACTTGAAAAAACCCCTTGGCAGTGAGTCATGCCTTGTACTGGTCGAGCTTGCCGATAGGCTTTTGTTCATTGGCGACTTTGAGATGATCTTCAGCCTCACATTGAGCCTCACAAGCGAGGGTCAGCTGGTGTTGAAGGTCTGCTATGACCAACTTGTCGTCACCAGGCATGGTGATGACTGGGGGGCCCTGCCGAGAAAATTTGGCAGAGTTGTCCCCACCCTAATGGGCGTGGGAAAGCTGGTAGTGCCTTAGGCACGTTGGATACGTGTTGCAAGATAGCCTGACCTAAGTCACATAGACAAGCCACCCCAAAGGAGAGAGGCAGAGTGTAGGAAAGGGAGATGCAAGCCAAGAGACCTCACGAGGTGTGTGAGGGGCTGCGCAAGAGAGCAAGAATCTAAAGAGGACAATGGAAGAATCTAAAGCGAAATGCACACAGACGAAAGACGCAACCGGTACAACCAGGGCCATGAAGTTTGTGGTGAAGGCGGCGCCAATGGTAGGAAGGACCTCTGCTATAGTTATGGCTGCTCTCACGAGGGTGGTCATGTCAGAAGGCGCAGATGTGGCTGATGCAACAACGAAGGCTTTGGAGGTGCAAATGGTGAAGGCGGTAGAGGACACGGCAGAAGCTGCAGTTGTTGTTGGTGAAGCCACAGCTGATGCGACTACCACCAGCTGTGTCCCAATGTCTATAGATAGTGTAGCCACTGGTCTAGCTACAACCACTGCCTTAGTGTAGGACTCAGCGGCACATCCTGTACATGTGGACGTAGGGGCACGTGCTGCACAAGCTGTAACGGAAAAGGTGGTAGTGCTGTAGTTGCAGCATCTATCATGGCGCATGCACTCTGTGTATAGTTGGGAGTGAGCTCTAATGTGTCCTGACGCCAAGTGGAGTACAACAGCTTAGCGGGGGTGTTGTGCAACTAATCAACCCCCCCAAAGCCACCAATGGAAGGAGGGCTTACCGGACTTTGTAGCGTAACCAACCAATAATACACCAACCATGGTCACCCAACCATGATCTTCTTTCCTTTGCTGTCTTGTTGAAAGGGATTCAATGGGATTCATCCCTAGGAAGGGGGAGGAGGCGGAAAGAGAAAACGGAGGGAATGTGGTGGCCAAGAAGGAGGGGGAGGAGGCACAAGAGACAGGAACGAGGGAATTAGTGGTTCATTGGGATAGGTGGAAAGGAGGATGGCTGACTAGGGGAAAAGGAGGGGCACATGTAAGAGGAGGTTGAGGAGGAGACAAAGGGATAGGTGGAGGTGGAGGACACCCAATCCCTTAAGTGGATGAATGCAAGACCTCACTAGGAACACCTAACGCGTAGAAGCCTGTGATGCAAGCAATTTTTTTCCCTAGCCGCATAGCTGCCCCCACACCCCATGCTAGAGCTCGAGTCATGCCAGCAAGTGTTGCAACGTCGTCTCCCTTGTTAACCACTGCTCTTGTCGCAAACTAAAATACAGTAATAAAATTTGCCCTAGTCGTTTCCTCAACCGGGATGGAAACGAGCACAACTACAGACCTTTAGGAGACTCAAAGCAAAACACTTGCAAAATCCCCCACTCTAGGTAGAGGAGCTAGCATTACCACATCACATGTCGCCTCCTGAAGCACGTGTTGTTGCCAATGCATGTCAGCCAGTAGAGGAATCAATCTTCAAACCTACCACTGAACCAACTATAGTCTGCACCGCTTTTGCTCCTCGTACTAGTATCGGTCCGTGGAACTCATCACAACTTATGCCCCTCCTACCCTTGCCCACTATTGTCTCTGCCGCGGTATTGACTCCAGCTCCAATCACTATCCATGCCCCTACCACCGTTCCAACTTAGGCTAAAGCCCCAGCTACCATCTCAACACCCATCCTATACACCATCTTAGTGACAGAAAACACAATCACCACTGCAGGTCCTGTGGAGGCTCCTCTTGCAACTGATAGCCCCTGCCGCTATTGTTGTGTCATTCACGATGACCTCTCGACTTGTCGCCACTCACTCGTTTGGTGCCGTGGCATTCGACGGCTATTTCGACCGCATCGGCTTGAGTTGGAGCATCCTTGTGTACTCACCAGAGTTTCCTGGATGACCCACTCTTGGAAGCCATTTTCTCGATGATGTTATCCTTTTCTATTACCGACTCAGTTATCTTGGGTTTCTATATGTGCATCAAGTTATTCTTTTGGCTTGTCATACATACAGTGGAGCAACTCATATGACTGCCCGGTTCTGGTCGCCTGTAGTTTGGGTGCTCCATTTAGGTTGTGTTATGTTTCCACTGGTTGATTAGCCTTAGCAAGCGCTTCCATGCATGTTCCTGGGAGAGAGTGTATCCCCACACATGTGTTTGTTCCCCAACTAACTCTTACGCATCCAAGCATATCTTTACCATCTCTCCATCAATCTAAGCGTTGTTTGTCACGTTGTGTTTAACACAGTGTGCTCTTTTACACAAACTATCGCTAAGGGGGTTCTCTCATTCCCTCAGCCACCACTGTAATATCTCCCACCACCGATACCAGCGCTCAATTTCCTTCCAATGTTGGTGAGCCTGTTGCTGGTTCACTCGCAAAAACTAGTGGCTGAACTCCCGCTTGTGACACGTTCACTTCTAGACCTGCCATCGACGTCCGAAACGTAAGATCTTCATTGACCATTTGGTCTGTGCAAATTTCCAAACTATGGCTTTCAAATCATTTTCCTATAGAAAAGCATTTGAAGATATGATTATTTACGTGTTTCCTATGCTAGATAGTGTGAAAAACTTTCTATGATTGCCTTTTTATGGGTTCATTTCAGCTTCTATTTCTCTTGTATTGGAGTTTCTTATGTGTTTAGTTACGTTTTGAAGACTTCCTTCTTATTGTCGACGTGTTGGTGTTGTTGTCGTGGACTTCATTTTGCCATTCCAACGATATTTGTTGGCATGACATCTAGTTTTTGTAGACAAATTAAAAACTCCGGATCCAATCCAACGTAGTATGGATTCACCAAACACAAGCTCTGTAAGAGCTCGCATTCGATGAACCCTTGTGGGAGCTGGGTAGGATGTCTTTGCTCCATCCTGCCTTGCACTAGATAGATTGAGGTTTGGGATCAAACTCCTTTGCAATCAGTGTATCACTTCATCCACGTCAAGATGGATCAACAGAGCAATCCATGAACAAGGATTTTAGCTCTGGGCTTCGTCATCATAGTGTGACTCAGGGTGCGGCCAGAGTCATACTTCACACCGCCAACATTCAATCTCAGTTGCGCATCCACCAAATTGGTATGCACCTATGCATGTAAGGGTACGTTTGCATTTCAAATAGTTTACTAGAAACATGATGTACCTTTGTAGGACGCTGTGGGAGAGCACACAATGGCAGCTAGAGAGGTGTTCAAAGCACACAGCGAACAGGATTGGTAGAAGCTCTGGCTGGTTGACATAAAAGTTAGAACAACGGAAGGAATAGATGCGAGACACACACAGAGAGGTGTTAACTGTCCCGTGAGTGGAAGCGAGCGAGCGAGCATTGAGCTTGGTCTCGCTCGCCATCCTCCAAGTTGGTGGATAGAATAAATCTACCCACTGCATAGTTCCACCCTGTCAACTATGTCACTGGAGAGGAAACGTGTCGAAGAATAGACTAAAGTGTGAACCCGGAACCAATGTCTTCGCAAGCTAGAGGTAAATACATGTGAGGCATGTGCAGCTGTCTGGCCACATGGCTCGCTGTATAGTCATGCCATCACGACATAGGAGCCTGTAGGAATCATCTCTGCAATTAGTCACCTGCATCAGTGAGGTGAGTGTGCAACGAGGCCAGAGGTCACCGTGTGGCACTGACACAAGACCCAACACTTCCCCATGACCCACTGCCGACTAGCACAATGATAGTCACAGGCACTACACCGACGTCACAAGGTGTGACATGGAACAAAACTATAGAACGACGCTAGCACAACAGATCAACCAAGAGTCATTAGGACACAACACCCCAAGCGTGTTAGGTGCTACCTTGAAGACATCGCTGCTTAGTGCCTTTGTGAGGAGGTCAGCTCGTTCCTGGCGAGTGTCGACCCGCACAATATGAACATCGCCTACAGCCACATGCTCATGCACAAAATGATGCTCCATGTTGATATGCTTGGTGCGAGTGTGGAGCATGCCATCATACTCAGCAATGGCCTTTGTGCTTTGGTTGTTGTAGCGGAAAATGATGCAGCGAATGGGAACGCACAACTGCTACAACAAATGATACAACCAGACGCTCTCACAGGTTCAAGCACAGAGAGCAACATACTCTGCCTCACTGGAGTTGCATGCAACACAACCCTGCTTGCCACTTTTCCAAGAGATCGCAATCCCACCAACAAGAAAGACATAGCCAGTACGACTACGTGCATCCGTGTCATGTGCTCAATCACTATTAGTGTACCTATCAACAACCAGTGACGGTTGCGCCCGGTAGCACATGCCAACTCGGGCAGTAGAGAGTGTATACCGCACAACACGCAGTGCGGAATCAATGGGTGGTGCCCGTGGAGAAAGTGAGAACTGAGCAAGGAAGTTCACAACAAAGGCGACGTGTGCTCTCGTGGTGGTGGCCAGGTACATGAGAGACTATATGACTTGTAGATATTTAGTCACCTCCACTGGCTCCCCTGGCTTTGACACATCCAGTGTTTCAACAACCTCCGGTAGGCATCATCGATGTTGATGCAGTGGGCACAGACTCAAGAAGGGAGGCAAAGCGCTCCCCCAGGCTTCTGACATACGCAGCCTGGTGGAAGTGTAGGACACGACGGGCACTATCATGCTCAAGCTCCATGTTGAGAAACACACAATCTAGGCCTAAGTCTTTCATCTTGTATGTAGCCTCACGTAGGGACTTCATTATTGACACTGCTTTGCGACTCGGGGACGCAATGAATAGGTCATCGACGTTCAATAAGATGCTGGCAAAAAGCGTAGACCATGGAGTAACAAAGAGGGAGGGACCCACTATGCTCCGGCAGTATCCCCCCTTCTCCAGTGTGGAGGTGATCTTTTGGTTCCAACATCGTGGTGAGTGCTTAAGGCCATAGAGGGCCTTTCGCAGTCTCCGTACTCTATCAGTGTCGTCAGAGAACCCTGGAGGTTGCACCATGTAGATCTCCTCATCTAACCAACTGTGTAAAAAGACATTCTTCACATCCATCTGCTTGAGCTCCCAATCATGGTGTGTGACAAGAATCAGGAGGGCTCGAGTTGTGGTGTAGCGTACGACGGGAGCAAAGTCTTGTCAAAGTCAATGCCTGGGACTTGAGAAAACCTCTTGGCAGTGAGTCGTGCCTTGTACTTGTCGAGCTCACCATTAGGTTTTTAGGTACGATGAACGACCCATCGTGCATTGATCACCTTGCGGCCTGGTGGGACATTGACCAGTTTGTGTACGGCGTGGTCATCAAGGGATCTCAGCTCGTCCTGCATGGCCTCCCACTGCTGGGAGTCAGGTGCAGCCCATGCTTGTCGAACTATGGTCGGATCAGGCGACGGCGGCGTGGTAGCAACCGTTGCATGGCACTCGGCGATGCTGCCAAGGACGAAGGCTTCTAGCAAACGCTTTTGCTCCGACATGAGCAATGTGTACCAAAGGACAGAGCTAGGATGAAAAACCCCTATGGCTAGGCCTAGGGCGTCCATACAAGTCGGTAGCATTTGGGACTTCCCAGGCGAGGTTTAAGAAGCTTGGACGGAGGATGCTGCAGCATTTGAGGAGCGAGAAGGAAGCGCGTGAAGGCGACCGCCGTGGACAAAAGATTTGATGGGTGCAAGACCTGGAAGACCACTTGATGGACTAGGTACGACGGGAGTGAGCGGACTGGTTGGGGACACAACGGAATGTGCGAGAGACACGGATGCAGATGGGGCAGGTGAGGACATAGATGGAACAAGAGGGGATAAAGGAGATCCAAGCAATCTAGAAAACACTGACAGGGGGGGACGTCAAAGGAGGGTGGGGTCACAATGCCACATAGCGAAGGACGCTCCGAGGGTGAAGGCTGCAAAGACAGAACACCAACAATGACTGCAGGGGCAGAGGGGCCTGCATGGTCAACCTTCCCCCACAACCAGGAGAGCGACAGTAGGGAGGTAACGGATGAGAGACAAATGAGGTCAGGGAGAAACATTGACTCGAAGAAAAGGGCATCACGTGACCTATTGACGAGCTGGAGCTCTTGGTCCTAGAAGCCCCAGGATTTAGACTTGGAGGAGACATCCAAGAAGGGACAGAGATTCCCACTCAAGAAGAGCTTCACATTGCAGAGGTCCTTGGTGAGCCAGTCAGACGCAATGCTACCCCAAACGCGAGTAAGACGGAGGTCAGCACGAGAGACGTACGAGTGTTCAAAAGGGGTAACGGTGCGAGGAAAAGGACCGTGCGGCACTCGACTCCAAACCCAGGTCATATAGCTCATGGCCTCAAAGGCAAACAGAGGGGAGAGCCCAGACTCAGACAAAAGGGTGCGGACACCATCCGCCAAGGTCCGATTTGAGTGCTCGGAGACACCATTTTGCTGAGGTGTGTATGGAGCCAAAGTCTCCCGACACACCCCTTGGGACTTAAGGTACCGAGCGGTGGGTCAGAGGAACTCACCATCGTGATCACTATGAAAGACGCACAGGGAGCACTGACACAAATGTTCAGCCTGAACGAGCCAGGACTCGATGACCGCAGCAACATCGCTCTTCTGATGAAGAGAAAAGATCCAGCGAAACCGGGAAAAGTCGTAAGTAAGACACACAACGTAAAGCCATAAGCCCCCAAGAAATTCGTGGTAAAGAGGATCCATGACATCGGCGTGAACAAGGTCAAGCGGGTGAGCAGACTGGGAGTCAGAAGAAGCAAAAGAAGAGCGATGCACTTTTCCCTAGAAAGAGTGGAGGCGACCAAAGGGACATAGCGTAGGCATAGTGGATGGGAACAGGCCAACATTGGGCTGAAGCCAATGCATGCTAGTGATAGCATCAGTGTGCACATGGCCAAGACGGTGATGCAAGAGTTGGATGTCGTCAGAGGAAAGGGAAGGCGTGACATGAGCAAAAGACAAGCCAACAATGGGGGCAGATGGGGCATGAAGAGGGACATGGTAAAGCTTGTTATACTTAACCCCTTCAGGAACGAAGACTCATAGTGCCAATGCCATGACTGGCTAAGAAATCCATGCCCTAATCGTCAAGGGAGGTCATCGACAGCAGGCTGAGTTCCAAGCAAGCACAAGAAGAACTTAAGGTGAAAACAGTACACCAGTGAGACTGACAGAACAGACAACACCAATGCCCTAGACGCGAAGTAACTAGCCGAAACCTCTGTGCACAAAGAAAACAAAGCCAAAAGGTTCAAACGAAACAATGGCGGACCAAACAGAGGTCATGTGGTGGGTGACTCCGGAGTCAATGACCTGGAGGCCGCTGCAAACACATACATGGGGAAGGACACCATAGGTGGCCACAATGCCAACAGAGGGCAAGGATGAGGCACAGGCAGCAAGACAATGTGGGAGAATGACAGAATGCCAGTGCCTGACCCACAGAACAGATGCGGACTGCAACCCAAGGACATGACCGAGTGGGCCCCAATGAAGTACGGTGTCAGTCTCACAGGCAAGACCTCTTGCCAATGAAGACACACTCTCACCTCCCTGGTCGCAAAGGTGAAGACGTTGGAGAAGGCCCTGCTCTAGCTGGCACTCGCCGTCGATGGAGGGTGCAGATGATGGAGCAGACGCGCTCGAGGGAGGAGCAAACCACGAGGGAGGGACATAGGCCAAGGAAGGTGGGCCTACGTAGGCCGGTCCTCCATAGGGTGGCAGCCAGCCCCAAGGATAGAGGGCGGGTGGAGGGACGCTGACGACGCCGGCGGTGGAGTAGGCCTAGGTTGAGGTGGAACTGGTAGATGAGGGGGGGCTGGATCTGGAGCTGGCGGTGGAAGAAGAAGGGGAGCCACCGGTGCGCGCCCAGTGAGTACGCATAGCACGTGAAAGGGGAAGTTCGTCAGGGGGTGCAAGGCACTTGCGGACGAAATGCTCAGAGGAGCCACAATTCTAGCACGACATCTCACTAGGAAAACGAGACATGGCAGTGGTTTTCCCTTCCTCCTTGCCTTGCCCATAACCACGTCCACGCCCACGGCCTTGGGAGGCAAGAGTTGTGGCCGTAGAGGTGGAAGAGGAAGAGGATGGAGACAAAGCAGATGCAATAGCAGAGGAAGGAGTGAAGGTTGCAGTGGAGACAGTGGCAACCCCAACTACTACAATGCGGTGAAGGCGATTGTTCTAAAGGCTTGTCCACCAAGCAGCAAGCTACTGAGCGACAAAGCCCTAGAGGGCACCAATGCCACGAGGAGACTTGGGTGGAACGCGCTGGGAGGCAAGGCGCTACATCTCGTCAGCTTTGACATTGCGAAGAAGGTCGGACAGCTCGTGGATCAACCCGTTGACCATGGTGTACACAGCTGACACCTGACCTGGCGCGGCTTCTCCAAGCTTGCAAAGCAGTTTGAGCTCGCATGCCCAAAAGGCATCAGCCGACTCATTCGCACGCATTGAGAGCGTGTTCAACTAAATGATGAGGGTGCTTTGAGCTGCCTGACCTGTGACCGTAGTGCACTAACAAAGCATGGTGTATGCACCAACTGGGTCATGCAGACGCTAAACAACAGGGTCATCATTGTAAGTGCCAACATCATCGACGAGTGTCTCAGGGTTAGCAGCAATGAGGGTGCGGATAGCGCAAGCCTACTCGTTAGCGACAGGCGTGAAAGATAGTGTAGCAGGGAAACAGAATTCCCACATACGTTCCCCTTGAGTCCATGCACTAAAGCGGGTATCCCAGGAAGAGAAGGCAAGGCTTGTGGACAAGATGGGAGGCTGGGAGAAGAAGTCATGTTGGCGGGAGACGGCGGCAGGAGTGACTGCAGATGGGGTGATAGCAGGGTTTTTGACGGCAGTGTTAGCAACAGATGGGGTGGAAGAGACACCGACACTGGTACCACCAAAGGAGCTCGCTAGCAAGACGCATGCAGCAGGCAGACGCTTAAGCACAATTGCAGCTACCTCATCTACAAAGACAACGCGATTTTCATTGGTGACTTTGAGATGATCTTAAGCCTCACATTGAGCCTCACGAGCGAGGATCAGCTGGTGCTGAAGGTCTGCTATGACCGACTTGTCATCACCGAGCATGGTGATGACGGAGGGGCCCTACCAAGAAACTCATGGCAGAGTTCCCCCCGCCCCAATGGGCGTGGGAAAACTGGGAGTGCCTTAGGTACGTTGGATATGTGCTGCAAGACAGCCCGACCCAAGTTGCACAGACAAGCCACCACAAAGGAGAGAGGCAGAGTGTAGGAAAGGGAGATGTAGGCCAAGAGAGCTCACGAGGTGTGTGAGGGGCTGCGCAAGAGAGCAAGGATCTGCGGGACAATGAAAGTAGCTGCAGCGGAGAGCACACAGACGAAAGATGCAACCGGTACAATTAGGGCCAGGACGCTTGTGGTGAAGGCGGCGGCAATGGTAGGAAGAACCGTCGTTACTGTGGTGGTCGTTGTCACGAGGGTGGTGATGTCAGAAGGCGCAGATGCGGCTGATGCAACAAAGAAGGCTTTTGAGGTGCGAATGGCCGAGGCAACGGAGGGCACGACAGAAGCTACAGATGTTGTTGGTGAAGCCACAGCTGATGCGGCTGTCACCAGCTGTGCCCCAATGTCTGCAGCTGCTGCACCAGTGGTCCAGCTACAACCGCCACCTCAGTGTAGGGCTCAGCGGCACGTCCTACGAATGTGGTCGCAAGGGCACGTGTTGCATGAGCTATAGCGGCAAAGGTGACTGTAGCTGTAGTTGTAGCGTCTACCATGTCGCATGCAGTCTGTGTAAAGTTGGGAGCAAGCTCTAATGTATCCTGACGCCAAGTGGAGTACAGAGACTCAGCAGCGGTGTTGTACGGCTGCTCTACTCCCCCAGGGCCACCAAGGGAAGGTGGGCTTACCAGACTTTGTCACTTAGTCCACGGCGACGACGTGGGCTGGCGCGCCAGACGCTCCTCGTGGTGCTCGCCGAGTGACGTCGCATCAGGCACGTGAAGGAAAGCGAGCTTGACGTCCACCACCACAGTGGTGCGTGCTCGGTGAGGGCATAATGAGAGTGCTATTGGGCAACTGCCACCACCACTGTTGCGTGTGTGTTGCTGCTGCCGCAAGGCTACGTGTTGTAGCAGTAGCTGGCTGTTGCGATGATGGACGAGGCCGTTGCTGTTGCGTGGAGCAATGCGGAACAGCCGCGACCGCTGCTCCAATAGTGTGCGTGTTATTGCAGCTACACTACTGCTTGCGGCAGTCGCTTTCCACTGCTGCTGAGATGAACGTCACTTTTGCTGCTGTTTCAAGGTGCCGATGCTGCTGCTACGCGAAGGAATGTGGCACGGCAGCCACTGTCGTCGTGGCAGTGTGTGCACTACTTCTGCAATGTTGCTTACGATTATCATTGCTTGTTGCTGTTGCTGTTGACAGTGCCGCTGCTATTGCTGCTCAGGCCGTCTGTTGAGGACGGAACTTGAGTGAGCCTTGATAAGTGGCGGTTCTCTCTGGGTCCAACGACTTAGAGACCCTTCAAGCAGTGCCTTTGACGTGGAGGCTGTTGTGTAAGAGTCACAAGAGTAAGGGGATGGAGCTGCAGAAGTAGGATTGTTGTGTTGGAGAAGTGCAGCCCGTGGGCCGTAATCCACCACGCACGTCGGAATAAGGTCCTCCGTAGATGAGAGGACGAGGAGGGGCGGCAGGATTGCCCACTAGACAGGCACGGTACCTCTTAGTGCTTGCCCCGAGAAGAGATCTCGGGTAGCGTGCAGGAGCAGGGCCGGTGTGCGGCGGCAAGAGGACCAGCCGCGAAGTCGTCCCAAGATCTCTGGGCGGCGCTTCAATGCGCCGTCAGTCTTCCACGCCGCTCTAATGCCAGTATGACGCTGTTGGAGAGTAGGCAATGGCAGCTAGAGAGATGCACAAAGCATACAGCGAACGGGATTGGCAGAAGCCATGGTTGGTTGATGTGAACGTTAGAACGATGGAAGGAGTAGATGCGAGACACACGCACAGAGGTGTTAACCGTCGGGTGGGTGGAAGCGAGCTCGATCTCGCTCGCCATCCTCCAAGTTGGTGGATAGGACAAATATACCCGCTGCGTAGTTCCAACCTGTCAACTTTGTCACTGGAGAGGAAACCAGCCGAAGAACAGGCTACAGTGTGAACTCGGAACCAATGTGCACGCAAACCAGAGGTAAATGCATGTGAGGCTTATGCAGCTGTCTGGCCACGTGGCTCGTCGTGTAGTCATGCCACCACGACATAGCAGCCAACAGGGGTCATCTCTCTCCAGTTAGTCACCTGCATCAGTGAGGCGAGTGTGCAACGAGGCCAGAGGTCATCGTGTGATACTGACACAAAACCAACAACCTTAAGGCATGTTTGTTGACTGTTAGAATTCATACGCCTACCTACTCCAATGGAGGGTCAAGTCTCGCATTTGTGACTGACTGTGACAGGGTGACGAAATGGAATGGGCAAGGGAGGAACACACATCTGGAAAAATGGATGTCGAACAAAACGAAGCCCGCCCACTTCCTGCAAGAGAAGTAGTTTTCCCATGAGTGTAGTCGTCGTCCTGTTTGAGTTCCGGGTATGGTATGCCAAGTATCAAGAAAGGATCAGTAATGACCTTGTTGGTTCCACTGTGATCTCTACAAAGTGCAGGCCCGACTTAAATCCTTGAATCAACCTTTTTAAATGATCTGACAGCCTATCAACCTAGCCTGGCAGACAGATAAGACTAATGTCACGGCCCTTCCCTCACCGATGTGTCTTATAGAAGCTCAAAGTTGAGGAACAGAACTCTTGTTGCTGCTTTTAGATATTCTTCTTGTGAGCCTCTACAACAAGGACAGTACCAACATCCTGCCTCAATGGCAATGGGCAGGGTGTTACTGTTCTCTTTCAATGATTCTGAGTTTTGCACTCCGACTCCGAGGATTAGCCTTCACCTCATCCTCATTGGCAACCAAAGGTTTCCTTGTCACCACCTTGAATGTCCCCAGCACCCCTGTCCACCTGCCCACCCTCTTTGTGCTTCTCAACTTCCGCCCTCCTCCCTCCACAAACTCGAACGCGGCAATAGACGGACTGCAATGCCCAACCATGTCCATGCTGTCTCCCCTATTCAAGACCGCTGCTTCAAGGAAACTGTGCTTCACAATTCTGTCCTCCAGCGAATGGAAGCTGATGATGGCGAGCCGACCGCCAGGGCTCAATAGCGACGCGGCTCGCGGGATGGCATTGTCAACGGACGACAGCTCGCCGTTCACGGCGATGCGGAGCCCTTGGAAGGAGCGTGTTGCTGGGTGTAGACCGATCTTCAGGCCCATCTTGGCCGCTGCGAGAGGTCAAGCAATGGCAGAAACAACTCTCTTCAGCTGCCCTTGAAAAATGGAGGAATGCTGTTGACGAATGGGTCAGGGAGAGAGAAAATCTGACAGGCATCAACTGCACTAAGGACCCCCAGAGAGAGGTGAGAAAGCAACCCAGGAATAGAAGGGGTTGAGGGGGGGGGAGCTCCGGTCAGCTGTTCGAAACAAAATGGCATACCGTAGTGATTTTTGATTTCGCCTTCTAAAACAATTTTCAGGGTGTAGTCTTGATTCGCCCCCTATTTGAATTAGTTTAGGGTTTTTTAATTGGGCGAAATAGGTCAGTTCTGTAGTTCTGAATTCGTCCGCTGAGGCCTATTTTTTAAATCACGGGTCCGGTTCGAGCTCGAGCGAGCGTGACCTGACATGTTGCGGACGTCCAAACTCGCAAACGGATTCACGACAACGGTCGACAGTGGCGCGTCGACCGTTGCACACGTGATTTCGTTTGCATCCTTCATGCCGGTTGGGTGCACGTCTGCCCCGCGTCGCTTGGCTGTGCGTGTCGCGATGCAGCGTAAAGGCAATGGAGTTCCACGCCATCACGGATGCGCTGCAGCACAATGGCAACCCTACGCGCATTCTTCGACAAGGTTTCGCCTGAGGAACACCGCGAACGCATGGCACGTGCGCTGGCAGCACCCAAGCCAGCAGCTCCTCCCAAGACCCGACGTGGGCCTGGGAGGCCCCGGAAGCATCCTTTAGTGCTTCCTCCTTCGGTCACTCCGTCCAAGGCGACTGTGCCCACCCAGGATGACGAGCAGCATGGTAACCCGCACGAAAGCATCCACGAGCGTCTCCCACGCCGCAAGGGAAGACGCGTCGTCTTCTCTGACGACGAGTCAGAGCCAGAAGAAGAGGCAGGAGCCGACGCAGACAACACGTCAACTGACGAGGCTGACCCGGTGCTGACGTGCAACAGCGAGGCTGGACCATTTACTCCCGATGACAGACGAGAAGCTGTCGAACGTGCTGCGTTGGAGGCGCTGCTCGACGAACTCCAAAACGACGAGGTGGCCGACGCAGCGGCAGTTGTCGCTGACGCAATCACGGACGCGCTGCAGCTCCCGCCACAACCGCCATCTCCCGCCACCTCATCATCTACCGAGTCGAGTGCAAAGCGTGGTCGGTACATGGATTGGTATGGGCTGGGCCATGTGCCCATCATCCATGCCGCCGTCGTGCGCTCCGGGAGCATCGTCAAGGCGATTCATCACCTCCGTAGCACCTACCGCCTCCCACATCAGCCGTCCATCTACGAGAAGTTGGCACCATCCACGGTCTGTGGGTAGTACGAGCCGGGTTCGACAAGGCTGCGGACCATCTACGTTCCCGCCTTGAATCGCTCGCCGGAGACGCCCATCGGGAAGCAGCAAAAAACGACTCGCGCGTGCAGGGGAGCCGTGGACGCAAGTCCTACTTCTACGAGCACCCCGAACTCAAAAATGAAATCGTACGGTTGTTGATCCGCATGCGCGAAGCCGGCACACCGCTCTCCAGCATCACCATTCGAGAGAAGGTGCAGGCAATTTTGAGGGAGCGTGGCGTGGCGTCGATCGACGGCAAGGATGTGACGCAGCTGTTTTGTCGCAGTTGGTGCCGCAAGTTCGTTGCGGACGAACTCGCATGGTCATGGCGGTGCGGTACGACAGCTTCGCAGAAGCTGCCAGATGATTGGGAGCAACGAGCCGATTCCATGCTCAAGAGGGCCGAGTTTCTCATTGGCGTGAACCGCATCCACGACTTCTTCGTCGTGAATGCGGATCACACCGGTGTGCACCTCGTTCCGGCGCCGAGGTACACCTACGCTCCGAAGGGGTCGAAGGAGGTGAGGGTGTGCGGGAAGGAGGACAAGCGACAGGTCACGGCCGTCATCGCTTCTTCCCTCGACGGCGAGACACTGCCGCTGCCGGTGATTTGGACTGGCAAGACGAATGCATGCCATCCTCGGGGCGAGAACAGCGACTACGCGCTGCGCAACCTCGGATGGCACTTCACTCACACGCCCAACCATTGGGCGAGCGTGGAAACCACTAAGGAGTGGTTCCACATGATCCTCGAACCCTACTTCATCGAAAAGTGCAAGCATCAGCGTCTCTCGCCGGAGCATGCACGACTGCTGTTGATTCTCGGTGCATGGCGTCCGCATGCTTCCGAGTCCTTCCGGTCATGGGTCGCAGAACAGTTCCCGTGGGTTGTGCTGTTGTACATCCCCGCGGGATGCACATCGAAGTTGCAGCCGGCGGACGTGGGTTTGCAGCGTCCATTCAAGGCAGAGGTGTCCGCCGCGTACAGCTCGTGGGTGGGAGAGCGCCTGTCCGAGAGTGACAACATCAACCTCGGAATGCGCCACATCAAGGACGCCGCCGTCGGCTGGATGATGCGTGGGTGGGGGCACCTTCGCACGAACACCCAACTCGTCCGCAACGCATGGTCTGCGAGTGGCTTTACCAAGTACTTCGAACCTTCTTTTGCGTCCGCCGCGGCTGCGGACTACTTGACATTCATGTCCGAACCTGAGATGCAGGGATATGAGGATGAGGACTTTGTTGCTTGATGTGAATCTGCCATGGTGCTAGTCTATTTCTTGTGTTGCCAAAAC
>SZWC01002082.1:162908-171476 GCA_023375785.1 Penium margaritaceum | reverse complement strand
TATGCATATACATATACATATACATATACATATACATATACATATACATATACATATACATATACATATACATATACATATACATATACATATACATATACATATACATATACATATTGTTGGTTTGTGTGGCTTCCACCCATCACGAGCAATGACGCGGTGATTATCCGTATACCCAGTACTGGTGGTATGGAGCGCCGTTACTGGAGAGCATGATGACGTGATCCATGATGCGGACGCAGCTGGCGCCAGGGCACCGACGAGTGGTGGCTCCGTGCACTAGCAGCTGCCAGACAGCAGCCACGACATCCCGAGTGCTAGCCAGGGTCGTTTCTGGATTTTCTGCAGATGCAAGAGTTTTCTCGGTAGACTGGCTCTCGAGCCCGGTTTACATGTTTTGCATTGTCTGTCCACAAATCGATGCCGGACTTGTGCGTGTGACCAGTTGTAGCGTTCGGCGCGAGATTCTGCATCTCTAGGCTCTGACGGTGGTGCGTTCGGATACCTGTGCGCAGGTTTAAGGCCAAAACAGTGGTTTTAGGCCCGTTTTAGGACAAACTAACACTGCGCGTGCGTCACTTGCTGTGAGCCGCAGCAGGTATTTATGTTGTGATCTTGTCAGTTGTCATCTCTCTCTGCGATTATATTCAGATTTGAGCTTCTCGACACTCTGTATGTGTCCCAACCCAGACCCTTGCAGTTTTTGCCTCTGACTTGTGATTATTGTCACACGCTGACCTAGCGCTTACGCTCAGTATCGCGGCAAGTGGTTAGGAAGGTTCCTAGAAGCTTCTCTTGGTATCAGAGCAGGCGAGCCACAGCTCGCGCTGGTGCACAGCAGAGACGCAACAGCAATAGCAACAATGAGTGGCAGCAGCAGTAGCCACCCACAGAAGCAGTTGCAAGTCCTAGGAGGACCCATCACAAGTACGTTGCAGTAGATGCAACGGCGGCAACAGCATGCAACATCGGCAATGGCAGCGGCCATTTGAGCCACGTGCAACAGCAGCAACCAGCGGCGGCAGCAGCCACAGTAGCTGGGGAGGCAGCAGCAGCCGCAGCCACTACAGCCAATGCGGCAGCAGCAATCGCAGCCGCGCAGCTGGGCCGTCGCACAGCAGCAGCCATGTGGCTACTCACCAACAGCTCTGTAGCGGCAGCAGGGCAGGACAGCAGCAGGGCACCGCAGCAACAGCGTGCCAGCAACTGCTAGGTAGTAGCCTCGTAGCAGCAGCAACAGCAGCCACGCGGCTGCTCACCAGCAGCCGTGCAACAGCAACAGGACAGCGTAGCAGCAGCGTGCCAGCAGCCGCTGCGCAGCAACCTAGCAGCAGCGTGCAGCAGTTGCGTGCAACAACAGTGCGCAGCACCGCCTTGCAGCAGCCATAGCAGCTGCAGCAGCAGCAGCAGCGGTGGCGGTGAGCAGCTGCAGCGTGCAGTCGCAGCTGCACACGCGCAAAGCAGTAGTAGCAGCAGCACGCGCAGTAGGGGCCGCCAAGGCGGCAGCAGCACCTGCTGCTGTCCCCATTCCGGTAGGCGGAAAGCTGCCTTGCAGCTTCCCGCGACGAGCTCACGGCAAGCTTGCAGCGAGCTTGTGGCGAGCTCGCAGCGAGCTCGCGGCGAGCTCGCGGCGAGCTCACGGTGATCGGCGAGCCCGCCGATCGGCGAGCTCGTCCAATCGACGAGCTCCCCGCAAGGGTCGAGCCAGGCAGCCAAAAGAAAAAAAAAAGGGAAGGAGGGGGAGAGGACACGGGGGGTTCCCCGAGTGGGCCACCCCAAGACAACCCCAAAAGGGGCACCCGAGGAGGTGGCACCTGAGAAAAAAAAAGGAGTGAAAGAAAAGGAAAAACAAAAACAAGTACACCCACGCGTTGGTGCACTTACTCGCTGTCGGCAAACGACAGCAACCGCAGCAGCAGCAACGGCCGCGTGAGACGATGTAATAGCAACAGCGGCGAAGGTGGTCTAAGGCCACAGTCGTCGGCTGACGACGGCAACCGGAGCAGCAGCAGCAGTCGTAGCAGCAGCAGCACCGAAGGTGACTTGAGGTCGCACGGCAGCCGCGCGATAGACGCGTAGCAGTCGGACATCAATGTACCACCAGCGTGGTGGTGGCCATCCTCCTGACGGCATCATAGTACATCTGAAACAATGTGCTTTGATCGCCCGGTTCCCCCTGAGGCCTTGTGCCAGCGGGAGCGAGTGTCTTGTACACTCACCCACGCCAGGCTCCTGAGATGAGCACACCGGCGTGGCAAGTGGCGTAGCCGGCGCCTTGGCTGGCACCGGCAGTGCAGGTGTGCCAGGCGCCACGAGCGCAGTGGCAGTTGCAGCCGTGGCACACGCCCCAGGCGTCCAACGGTTTTGCCTGCTACTTTTGCGGCGACCGACACCATGGCTGGCGCCAGTGTCGCCAGCACCCTGCTGGGTGGCGACCGCCCTGATTACGGTCCCGTCCTACTCCACCATCCGACTCAAAGACATCAGCTCATACCGCCGCACCCCTCAGTGGAGCTATGGCGGTGTTGTACGCCGAGCTCCAGGGTCTGAAGCGCATGGTGTAACAACTCACAGACCATGTGGTCTCTGAGCGGGCCGTTGCCACAATGCCGCTACAGACAACTACATCTTCCTCCTCGCCATCCTCACCTCCGTCAGTGTCATCACCTGACGATGCCACGCCTCCCGACCTTAGCTCCACATCTGACGCCCTCCACTCTGTGCTGGAGTCAGTTGGAGTCATCCCGACCGTTGACCCCTCCGCTTCTGTGGTAGTCCCTTCAGCTCGTCGTCGTCGCGCTCGCACTNACCCCTCAGTGGAGCTATGGCGGTGTTGTATTCCGAGCTCCAGGGTTTGAAGCGCATGGTGCAACAGCTCACAGACCATGTGGTCTCTGAGCGGGCCGTTGCCACAATGCCGCTACAGACAACTACATCTTCCTCCTCGCCATCCTCACCTCCGTCAGTGTCATCACCTGACGATGCCACGCCTCCCGACCTTAGCTCCACATCTGACGCCCTCCACTCTGTGCTGGAGTCAGTTGGAGTCATCCCGACCGTTGACCCCTCCGCTTCTGTGGTAGTCCCTTCAGCTCGTCGTCGTCGCGCTCGCACTCGGCACGCGAGGCAGAAAATGGCACATTTGGCGAGACGTGCCCAGGAGGCAGCAGCAGTCGCAGCAGTGGCAGACGTCACCACGGAGATGACTCTCTCGTCCCCAGTCGTAGAGTTGGTGCGGCATCCCTTCGCAGCTTCTATCGGTGGGTCGGTCGAGGGGGGGATGGAGTGTCCGCCGACGACCAGCGTAGAGTGCAGGAGGGATGCGACAGACGGTGCTTCATGATAGGACGCTCTCAGTGATGACAAGACATCTGAGGAGTGGTCCGACGTGGAGTCGGAGACAGACGAGTGGTCTGACGCGGAGTTGGAGGCAGACGTGGAGATGGAGATGGAGATGGAGACTACAGTTGACTTAGCAGAGACCACAACCACAGAGGAAGGTGTGGCAGTAGCAGTGGATGGGGCAGTAGAAGCAGTGGCGGTGACAGCCGACACATGTGGAGCAGACGTCCAGGCAGTGGGTGTGTCGGTTGTCACCGCCACTGCTACTACTGCCCCATCCACTGGTACTGCCACACCTGCCTCTGTGGTCGTGGTCTCTGCTACGTCAACTGTAGTCTCCATCTCCATCTCCATCTCCACGTCTATCTCCAACTCTGCGTCAGACCACTCGTCCATCTCCGAATACACGTCGGACCACTCCTTAGATGTCTCGTCCTCACTGAGAGCGCCCTGTCGTGAAGCACCGTCTGTCGCATCCCTCCTGCACTCTCCGGTGGTCGTCGGCGGATACTCCATCCCCCCCTCGACCGACCCACCGGTAGAAGCTGCAAAGGGATGCTGCACCAACTCTACGACTGGGGACGAAGGAGTCATCTCCGTGGTGACGCCTGCCACTACTGCGACTGCTGCTGCCTCCTGGGCACGTCTCACCAAACGTGCCATTTGGTGCCTCGTGTGCCGAGTGCGAGCGCGACGACGCCGAGCTGAAGGGACTACCACAGAAGCGGAGGGGTCAACGGTCGGGATGACTCCAACTGACTCCAGCACAGAGTGGAGGGCGTCAGATGTGGAGCTAAGGTCGGGAGGCGTGGCATCGTCAGGTGATGACACTGACGGAGGTGAGGATGGCAAGNCTACTGCGACTGCTGCTGCCTCCTGGGCACGTCTCACCAAACGTGCCATTTGGTGCCTCGTGTGCCGAGTGCGAGCGCGACGACGCCGAGCTGAAGGGACTACCACAGAAGCGGAGGGGTCAACGGTCGGGATGACTCCAACTGACTCCAGCACAGAGTGGAGGGCGTCAGATGTGGAGCTAAGGTCGGGAGGCGTGGCATCGTCAGGTGATGACACTGACGGAGGTGAGGATGGCAAGGAGGAAGATGTAGCTATCTGTAGTAGCATTGTGGCAACGGCCCGCTCAGCGACCAAATGGTCTGTGAGTTGTTGCACCATGCGCTTCAGACAGCTACATCTTCCTCCTCGCCATCCTCACCTCCGTTAGTGTCATCACCTGACGATGCCACGCCTCCCGACCTTAGCTCCACATCTGACGCCCTCTGCTCTGTGCTGGAGTCAGTTGGAGTCATCCTGACCATTGACCCCTCCGCTTCTGTGGTAGTCCCTTCAGCTCGGCGTCATCGCGCTCGCACTCGGCACGCGAGGCAGCGGGTGGCACGTTTGGCGAGATGTGCTTAGGAGGCAGCAGCAGTCGCAGCAGTGGCAGACGTCACCACGGAGATGACTATCTCGTCCGCAGTTGTAGAGTTGGTGCGGCATCCCTTCGCAGCTTCTACCGGTGGGTCGGTCGAGGGGGGATGGAGTGTCCGCTGATGACCATCGGAGAGTGCAGGAGGGATGCAACAGACGGTGCTTCACGACACGACGCTCTCAGTGAGGACAAGACATCTGAGGGGTGGTCCGACGTGGAGTGGGAGACGGACGAGTGGTCTGACGCGGAGTTGGAGGCAGACGTGGAGATGGAGATGGAGATGGAGACTACAATTGACGTAGCAGAGACCACGAACACAGAGGAAGGTGTGGCAGTAGCAGTGGATGGGGCAATAGTAGCCGTGGCGGTGACAGCCGACACATGTGGAGCAGACGTCCAGGCAATGGGTGTGTCGGCAGCCATCGACGTCGTGACAGTAGCAGCAGTTGCAGTCGCTGCTACTGACGCCGGCAGTGGACGCGCTTGTTGATATAGACACCACGATGGTCATCGCTCTGGTAGCAGCCGGTACGGCCTCCGCAGGGGTAGACGTTCCCTTAGTCACATCATCAGCCATTGCAGGTACACATGCGGAGGGGGTACCCAGAGAGGCAGGAGACTTCGAGGTTGCCAGCACTTCCGCTATGACCAGTGCCACTGCGGTAGCTGTCTTTGGAGGCGTAGCCGTTGCGGAGGATGCATCTCGAGCAGTAGCTGATGCACGAGCAGCTGAGCAGGCCCCTTTGCTCGAGCGTTTACACTCTGCGCTTTACGACCAGGAGGATGTAGTGGTACGTGAGGACAGGCACCTACAGGACCTCACGCTTGAGCTACGTGCAGCAAGCACACGTTGGAGCACCGTAGACGTCGCAGGTCGTCGGTTAGCAGCAGTAGACGTCAAGGATGTGTACACGCGCCTCGAGGCTGCTGAGTGGACGTTCCACGGTGCAGTGTGGAGACGGTCGGACTTGCGCCGGCAGTTGGAGGAGGTGTTATCAGTGGATGCTTCAGTAGCAACGGCCCGTGCAGGAGTAGTTGTTACAGTGGCCCACACTGTTGACAGCCGAGTGGCGGTTGTGTCTGTGGCATCACCTGAGCCTAAAGCAATCACCCCTACAGGCGCATCAGCCGTGGAGGATGCAGAGCGAGCTGCAGACCTCCGGCTCATGGCTGCCCTGACCTGCATCGTTCACACCATGGCGGTTCCAGCCGTCGATACACCTGCACACGTCCGAGCTACAGTTTCCGTACCCGAGCGTCTGCTCTCCGTGGTCGACGAGAAGGAGGTAGATGTGGCTCGAGTGGAGGCACACGTGCAGGGTCTCATGGCCAAGCTCCGGGAGGCCAGCAGCCGGTGTTATACTACGGATGTTCCAGCACGGCAGGCTGCCGAGGAGTGCGTGGAGGATGTCCACACGCGTCTTGAGGCAGCTGAGAGATCTTTACAGGATGCATGTCGGAGACGGGCGGACGCTCAGCGGCAGGTGGACGATTGGTTGCGTACCAGGGATTGGGAGGAGCCTCGGGACACTGTACGCCCTCCCGATGACGGTGACGATGTAGCAGAGGCGGATTTACCGACGGATGCCGACGTCCGACCAGGAGTTGATGGCCGAGTGACAGGTGTGCCAGCAGCAACCGGTGCCTCTATAGTAGCACCTCTTGCAGATTCAGACGCTGCAGATACCGGCACGACGTCTAGTGTCGACGCCCTACCAGCAGCTGGTGGCCAGGCGACAGATGATTCGACTGCTGACCTACGCGATGAGGCGGTGAGGCTGCACGAGGCTGTGGCTCGTGCCAACGCACACGCGATCGAGGTCCACCGTCAGGTTCGTTCCGCGACTGACCGCCTACATGCCGCAGATGCAGCCGCCCGGCTGACAGCTGCAGCAGAGCTCGACGAGCTGTACATGCGTCTCGACGCTGCAGAGTCTGCGTGGCAGTGTGCAGCTCAGCAGCTGGCAGGCATACAGTAGGTGATGCAGTTGGAGGAGGTCCTCAACGCTTCACCAGTCACAGCAGCAGGTGACGACAGCGATGACTATGACAGCAACGACGACTACAACGACGACGATGACGACACCAACGACGGCGCTCCGGGATGAGGCTATGTCGGAGCACATCCGACCAGCATCATTGTAGCCCTTACTATTGTCTTGCAGGGGTGTGTGGCCATGGGGGAGCCAGCCTCTGCAGCCCAGGGGGGGTCTTGGTATGTGGGCTTTGGCTTGACACCCTTCTGAGGACAGCGTGGTTAGTTTGTTTCTGACATGATGCTCCGGTTAAGGTTATGCTGGTCGAGACCCGTGCACCTGGTGACTTGTACCGGTGTGACGTGGAGACCCATTGCCTCCATGTGGTGTGTATTTTCCATGTATGCGAGCAGGTGTGGTCGAGACCCGGACCCCGGAGACATGTTCCGAGGGTTATGAGGAGACCGTGTGTCTCTGTATCTCTTGTGAGATGTTTGGCACATGCGTGTGTGGATTATGTATTGCACGGTCGAGACCCGGGCACTTGGTGAGTTACACCACTGTCTCGAGGAGACCTTGTGTTATGGTTGGTGTTTACGATGGAAAATGAGTGTAGCTCCTCACTTGTCATTGCGGTGACGGCTGTGTCAGCCAGGGGGAGTGTTGGTTTGTGTGGCTTCCACCCGTCACGAGCAATGACGCGGTGATTATCCGTATACCCAGTACAGGTGGTATGGAGTGCCGTTACTGGAGAGCATGATGACGTGATCCATGATGCGGATGCAGCTGGCGCCAGGGCACCGACGAGTGGTGGCTCCGTGCACTAGCAGCTGCCAGAAAGCAGCCACGACATCCCAAGTGCTAGCCGGGGTCGTTTCTGGATTTTCTGCAGACACAAGAGTTTTCTCGGTAGACTGGCTCTCGAGCCCGGTTTACATGTTTTGCATTGTCTGTCCACCAATCGATGCCGGACTTGTGCGTGTGACCAATTGTAGCGTCCGGCTCGAGATTCTGCATCTCTAGGCTCTGACGGTGGTGCGTTCGGATACGTGTGCGCAGGTTTATGGCCAAAACAGTGGTTTTAGGCCAGTTTTAGGACAAACTAACACTGCGCGTGCGTCACTTGCTGTGAGCCGCAGCAGGTATTTATGTTGTGATCTTGTCAGTTGTCATCTCTCTCTGCGATTATATTCAGATTTGAGCTTCTCGACACTCTGTATGTGTCCCAACCCAGACCCTTGCAGTTTTTGCCTCTGACTTGTGACTATTGTCACACACTGACCTAGCGCTTACGCTTAGTGTCGCGGCAAGTGGTTAGGAAGGTTCCTAGAAGCTTCTCTCATATACATATACATATACATATACATATACATATACATATACATATACATATACATATACATATACATATACATATACATATACATATACATATACATATACATATACATATACATATGTATATGTATATGTATATGTATAGGTATATGTATATGTATATGTATAGGTATATGTATATGTATATGTATAGGTATATGTATATGTATATGTATAGGTATATGTATATGTATATGTATAGGTATATGTATATGTATATGTATAGGTATATGTATATGTATATGTATAGGTATATGTATATGTATATGTATAGGTATATGTATATGTATATGTATAGGTATATGTATATGTATATGTATAGGTATATGTATATGTATATGTATAGGTATATGTATATGTATATGTATAGGTATATGTATATGTATATGTATAGGTATATGTATATGTATATGTATAGGTATATGTATATGTATATGTATAGGT
>SZWC01002082.1:157908-160408 GCA_023375785.1 Penium margaritaceum | reverse complement strand
CCACGGCAGCCTCGTAGACGGCGCATGCGAGCCAAAAGCGGGTATCCAAGGTATATACAGCTCGGTTTACCTAACAACATGCCCATGGAGTCTCCCGATGGCGGGGACCACGCACCAGAGAGGTGGCGGGGCTGTCACATCATCCTGGTACCCGCCGGACGACAGCGACGACGACGCCACAAACACCAAGTGCCGAGAAGGACGATGCACTGGCTATTGCAGTCGACAGGGCCCCACGCCCTGAAGCTAAGGGTCCCCTCAGGATGTCCCGTGTAGGCGGGTGTGTACACTCTACCAAGGGCAGGCCCGTCGGTTCTGACGATGAGGCAAAGGCAGCTGACGCCAAGGTGAAGGCTGCCGCCGTCCGCATCTCTGACCCCACCCCACGTGCTACCCCGAAGAAGCGGAAGGCTGCGGTGGACTTCCCAGGTGGCTCAACATTTGAGAACATGGCCGCATGCAAAGCCGCAGTGGAAGAATATGTGGTACGCAACCGCATGGCACTGATGTGGTTGAAAAGCGACCCCACTCGGTTTGTGGCGCGGTGCAAGCAGTTTGCGATGAAAAGCTGCCCGTGGATCGTTCGTGCTGGGTACAGCAAGAAGTCCGGAGCAGTCAACATCACCTCGTTCGTGGATGGTCATCTTTGTGACCCCGGCCTCGGCCGGGGTAACCCCGTCCGCTCCATGAGGTGGATTGCGCGGCAGATTGAGAGCACCATCGTCAAGGACCCGTCGGTGAAGCCCAAGGCGCTGCAAGCGGTCGTGACAAAAGTGGCCAACACGAAGGTCCCCTACACCACCCTCTACCGTACAAAGAAACTTTGTTTGGAGAAGATGTACGGCAAGAAGTCGGAGTCGTGGAGCATGTTCCCAGGTTACTTGGAGAAGGTAAGTTATCCCACTTTCCTTGAGTGTTCCCGATTGTTTAACACTGCGGCTATGTGATAGTTGAGTGACTGAACAAGGTGAATATGGTTTACTTTGCAGGTGCTGAGGGTTGACCCGCTAGCCATCGCCAAAGCCGAGAAAGACCGTGTGACGGGCGCCTTCGACCGAGTGTTCATCGCACCCGGTGCCTGCAGGCGAGGGTTTGAGTACACCAGGAGGGTCCTTGTCATGGATGGCACACACCTCACAAACGGATACAAACAGGTACTTATTATCATGCAATTCTTTGATGCAAATGACAACGCCATGCCCGCTGCATATGCCCTGGTGTCCGGGGAAGATGAGCGCAACTGGAGCTGGTTCTGTGAGTTGGTGACAACATCGTACCCGACGGCTGCACAACATGGAACAACGGTCATCTCTGACCGGGAGAAGGGACTGGCCAATGCTGTCGAGGCCAAGCAGTCCGGGGCGACTCACACGTGCTGCGTGTGGCATCTGATACGCAACGTGCAGTCGAACTGCCAGGGCAGGTCTGGCGCACTGTTCTGGAACCTGGCACACGCGACGACGCAGGCGGACTGGGACGCATGTCTAGTAGAGATGCGGCGCCAAGTGCCAAGAGCAGTGCATTACCTGCTGGGCGACAATGGAGAGCCCGGTATCCCGAAGGAGCGCTGGAGCCGGCTCTTCTGCCCGGTTTCTCGCGGTGGGCATACCACCGGTAACGCCATGGAGTCTCTCAATGGCAAGCTCGTGGAGCTGCGGAAGATGTATCCATTCTTCTATTTCGTGAACCTGCACGTGTTCGTGCAGAGATTGTGGCACAGTCGACGCAGGTTGGCACACGACGCCGAGGGCAACGTCGCGCCAGCGCTGTACCTGAAGCTCAAGAACAACTGCGACTGCAGCAGGGAGTACTCACTAGACCTGGATGGCGACAAGACGGGACCATGGAACACGGGGACAGCCACGCAGCTCAACGGCAATCCACGAGATGTGAACCTGGCGACCAAGGATTGTTCGTGCAGGCGATGGCAGGAGTATGGGGTGCCGTACCCGCACGCGTGCAGCCTACTACTGGACAACGCGCTCAACCCGGTCGCGTACTTCGACCTCGGCTACCTGAACCTGAGCTACAAGTGGACCTACAACGCCCCCTTCCCACTGTCAAAGGTGCGCCAGGTCAAGCCTGCAGAGCCCAAGTGGACGCAGCCAGGCCCAAGTCGCAGGCGCGGCCGGCCAGCCATCGTGCACCTGGACAGGTACGCCAAGATCAAGAAACGGCACATTTGTGCACGCTGTGTGAAGCAGGGACATGTCCGGCGGACATGCCCGAACATGGCGGCCCCAAGCGCCGAGACGATGGCGGCAGCACGCGTCTCCGAGCTAGAAGCTGAGAGACGCATGCGGGCCTCCTGCAGGAGCAACATTGACACCATGGGATACTCAGGGGATGAAGCTGAAGATGCACCCCCTGCGAAAGAGGAGGCAGAGTCAGAGGAGGAGGGGGAGGAGGAGGAGGAGGAGGAGGACTCCCATGAAGAGGGGGAGGACGATGAAAGGGGGGGAGAGGAAGAGGAGGGGGGGAGGGGGGAGAGGAAGAGGAG
>SZWC01002082.1:139415-153540 GCA_023375785.1 Penium margaritaceum | reverse complement strand
ATACGTATACATATACATATACATATACATATACACATACACATACGTATACATATACATATACATATACATATACATATACACATACACATACGTATACATATACATATACATATACATATACATATACATATACATATACATATACATATACATATACATATACATATACATATACATATACATATACATATACATGTACATACACATATAAATATACATATAAATATAACCATGTACATGTACATATACATATTCATGTACACATAAATATACATATACATGTGCAGAAATATATGCATACATATTTTCAATTAGTTTTCATGTATTTTACATGTTCAATTTGTTTCCATATTCTCTAACTTGGTTTGCATAGGCGCAATCTTTGGTGACATTTCTGCAATCGTTGCCCATCGACGAAATTCATTTCTCAATGTTTTGTAAATGGTGGTATGCACGTAAGTTTGCTTTTTTGTGGGTGTCGACCGACATAGTTCACCTGAACCTGATCACGGATGTTCGGTGGCTAGTCGGGGCGTGCTTTTGTGCGATGTATTATCAAGGTTTTATCCACGTATGTTCATTTTTGGTAGCTTTTTGAGATGTTGTTCCTTTATTTATCAGGCTGGAGTGTTTGTTTTTCGTTCGCGTCAAGGATGCGGAAAATAAAACAGTGCGTCCCTACACAACCTCGAACCTGTGACTTCCGGGGTCCTGTTTGACGGTGAATCCGCGAAGCAGCGCGATGGACGTACGAGCATGGGCAGCTTTCGCTGCCCATGCTCGTATATCCATCGCGATATCTTCTTTGTCCTCACCATGAAAGGTGAAGGAAACACTATATTCTAGTATGGACGACCTTTCATTTGCTTAAAGAGACGCCCTGTAAGCTAATAATGCATATATACAATGTCTAAACCGTCACATGTAAAAGTCGACAACAACGATGCGAGAAAGTCTGGATGGCGCACACGGTGGACCTGGTGTCCGGAACGATGTACGGGAGGTTTATATTGAAACTTGTTTTCCGCGGAATGCGAGACAAAATATTATCATCAACTTGCCCCCACTTTTTAAAGTGGGGGCAAGACACTCATTATATTTCATCCGTACTGGGCGTCCTAGCCATAATTCCCCGGAGCACCAAAAGTGGGAGCGACCTGGCCATGACTTTCCGGAATGGGGGAGGGACCTAGCCATTTTTCTCAGAATGGGGGCGTCTCAGACATGCCGGAGCGAGAATGGAGGCGGCTTACAAAGTCGCCCAACTACCGGATCTGCAGAAGGAAGAGGGACGTGAAAGAGCTTGGTTCATTTTCGAATTGTTCAATGGCTGTGTGTGTACACGTAGGGATGACCCACGAAATTTGGATGTGTTTATCCCCATTTCAGGAGAATAAAACTACCTCACCCAGCCTTCATAAGCATAAGACTCCCCTACCTAGCGTCCCGAAGATAAGACTCCTCTACCCAAGAACAACGAGAAAAAAAAAAGAATGTCGACGTTGCAAGCGATTCATTGCCGACACGCTGACGTCCACAATGCTTTTTCACATTCACAAACCCTCCTTTTGAGGGCTTTGTGAATGTTCGAGGAGGGGGTTGCGTGTGGTTCACATGGGGGGCCCGAAACTCCCCATGCATTGAAAGGGAACTTGCTGGGCCCCACTACCGCGGGCCCAGCAGGAACCCAAGCAAAACTAAAACCCTAAAACCCCTAATTCTATTCGAGGTAGGTTTTGACCATGTTTTTCATGTGGAAAGTGGGGGTTTGCATGTTATTAAGAAAAAAAGAAACAGAACGAGCGCTCTCCATCGATCTCGAAAACGTGCGTTTTCGCTCGATCGCGACTCTTGCGTGCGAGCGAGAATCGCGAGGGGGTTGATTTTATGTACCACACGTACACGAGTCCCTAATATTTTGGAGTGGGCATTTCTGTCATTACACAAATAGCCCACCACTCGTCGAGACCTCGATTTTCACTCCGACGGTCGAGGACAATTCGGCCAACAACCCTCGCCCGCCGGCGAACCTTCTCACTTTCTCACAACTCACGAGCTTTCAGTTGACTTCGCGGCAATCAAGATATATTTGGATTTATAAAGTTGCATCTCGCATCTTCACCGTCGATCATCGAAGCCCTCCGACTTCTCGATGGAGCTTCTCGAATCTGACCACTCATGGCACGACTCCACATGCGTCGCTCGACGGTCGACCCAACGACCCCAACTTTATCTCATTCATAACTCGACACTTGTATATCATTTCGATCATTTCGACACTTGTCATCAAAGTACACTTACCGCTAATTATAAACTGCTCAAGAATCCCAAATTCTTGGTCGTGTTCAGTCTCGCAACTTCTACCTATTCACCATCTACGCTCCGTTCGGCATAAGACTTGGTAACAGAGTACAGAGGTGCTAGAAAGGCATCCGACCACTTTATCCATCTCGAGCACTACCTCGCACAAGCCGTCAGTGCATCTCGCACGTCAAGACTTTGGAGACTTCACGACTACGACGTGAAGCGCATGAGCGCATCAGACGACCAGGAGTGGGTCTTCACCGATGACTTTCGACGATGGAGGAGTAGAACATGCCTATGCACGTGAACCTTGAAGCAGCAGCAAACGCTGGCTTTGTAGGGTATGCGACAGCTGGATCAACCCCTACGGCTCCGACGACCAAACCGGTCGCAGATCTAACGGCGGTAAACCAGCCGTCCTTACCAACAACCTTGACGTAGACAACAGGAACGACAGGTGGCACCAGACGACAGGCGCAGATCAACGAGGAATTGGCAAACCGTATCGCTCCGCTCGAGGGAATCAAGAGCCATCTGCTCTAACAGCTCAATGTCGCGATGAAGGCTCTTTGCAACACAAGTGCACGAGAGGTGGTGCTCGTCGAGAGAAGTACCCAACTCTCGAGCGAACCTAAGATTTGCCCAGCCCCTACGGAACTGTTTGATCCTGCAAACTCAAATGGCTGACGAGCCTAGAAGTGTACTTCACCGCTACTCGGGTCAACAACGATCAAAAGAAGATTGACCTTGCGGCCGCGCTTTTGCGTGGCATGGCACTAACTTGGTGGTCTGATGTACATACCATCGAACGGCAGAAGGAGACCGATAGAGCCTCATCGATGGCAAACAGTGACCGCCTCATGTTGTCGACCACAAGTGTTCTACCCTTCGAGCAGATCAACCTGCAATGGCAAGACACGCTGATGTCACCAACAGACTAGAACAAGTTCTTGCACGTGATGCTCGTACAATTTGGATGACTCAACGAAAAATCTGACGCTTGGTACAAGCTCTAGCATCTCCGTTAGCAGTCCAGTGTGGAAGAGTGCACGCGGAGATTCTGCAAGATCATCACTGGTGCAGACATCGTCCTCGATGAGCTTTTCTTTCAAAATGACAATCTCAAATGAGACATCTGGCAAGAGATTGCCATTTTTGGCATCCAAAACGACTTACCGCGGAAGATTGCGACAGCAGAAAGGATTGACAGCACCGACTACAATGCTCTGGTCTAGGAATCCTATGGCTGGCAACTTCCTAAACACAATGATCATGGAAACAGAACAGGCAAGTCAGGGGACTCCTTGACAACCAAAGAGATGCGCACCTGCTACAAGTGCGAAAACATCGGGCACATTGCTTGCAACTGCCGAAGCAAGTAGTAGGCCCAAAAAGGGGAGAAGTTGTAATGAAACGAGTTGGGAAACGGCAAAAGGCATGACTCTTGTTTGTGAGGAGCGATCTGCGCCGAACGATCGCCCATCTGAATGGCCTACAATGGCACAAAGGGTTTTTGAGATAGCAAAGTTCACCGAGAGATAAGGACGACTGACCGATGATATAGCTAAGGGTGTAACCTCCAGGATGCAAGAGTCGCAAGACGGTACCGGCACTATTGGATGGAGGAGCTCCTCACAGTTTTGTAAAAAATGACATGATTCGCAAGCTGGGTTTGCAGACTGAACCAGAGATTTTTGAAGGGAAAACCGTCGATGGGAGACTCCAAATACATAAAACCTGAAAGCCACTACGACTACAAGTGAGAGATCTACATGATGTAATGGTCTGGAGGTCATGTCCAATGAGTGAACACAATATCATTCTCGAACAAAATTTCCTCTACCGACATAATCCGTAGGTTGACTGGAACAACGGCGACGTCTACATGGAAATCCACGGTACCCAACGACAACTTTCGCACGTGAGACAGAAGATGATAGTGGAAGCAACAGAGGTGGAATAATAGAGGAAGCCGCAGTAGCCAAAAAGTGACAACTTGTGCAGCCGATACTGCTGAACGTGGCCAAATAATGTATACGGCGTGGAGCTTGTGCGTGGCTCATAAATCTTGAGCCAATCGAGGAAGTGGAGGTGACAGCAGCTGACTCATCACCCCCATTGGCCTCATCAGCCTCATCGGCAGCAACGAAGTTCACAATGGTACCCAAAGTGTTCGCACCACTCATCCAAGAGTTTACGGATGTCTTCCCCAACAAACTCCCGAAAACCCTACCATCTCAATGGGACATTGACCATCGCATCGAGCTGAAACTGGACAGCTAGCCCCCGGTTCGAGGGGCCTATCGGATGAGCCATCACAAATTGACTGAGCTAAAAAAGTAGCTCGATGAGATGCTCGGTCAGGGGTTCATCTACTCATCCACGTCACCATACGTCGCCTCAGTACTCTTGGTAAAAAAGAAAACTGGCAAGATGCGGATGTGCATGGACTATCGAGCATTGAACGACTCTACCATCAAGAACTGGTACCCTCTTTCCCGAGCCGACGAACGTTTTGACCAACTACGAGGGGCTCGAATATTCACAAAATCGACCTACGCAGTGGTTATCACCAGAATCGTGTGGTAGATGCCGACATCGAGAAGACGAAGCTCTGAGCTCGCTACGAACATTTCAAATCCACAGTAATACCGTTCGGACCTACAAATACCCCGGCGATGTTCATGGCGGCGATGAACAACAAATTCCGTCCAAACCTCAACACTTTCGTCGTGGTGTATCTCGACGACATCTTGGTGTACAACCGCATCCTGGAGGAGCACGATGGACATCTTTGAAAAGTTCTAAGAGTTTAACAAAAAGATGTTTATTTCAGAAAAGTCTTGAAGTGCGACTTTGGTTGCTGCCGATCGAGATTTTGGGTCACGACATCAACGGCGGACGGATCACCATGAATCCCCAAAAAGTGGCAACAGTCGCAGATTGGCCGACACCAACCAACGTTTGAGAAGTTCACGTTTTTCTCAGCTTCTGTAATTACTACTGACGTTTCGTACAGGATTACGCCCGTGTGTCAGCGCCTCTCTCCGACCTCACTTGAAAAGAGAATGAGTGGCGGTAGGGAGACAACGAACAAGAAGCATTCACCGCTTTGTGGAACACTCTGACCTTGGCACCAGCCGTACAATTAGCCAATCCAATGACCGACTATGTCATGGCTATGGACGCCTCAGATTGTGCCATCAGCGCAGTCCTCCTATAGCACCATGGCAACGGAAAGCAACCGGTCGTGTACATGTCAAGAAAACTGTGCGGAATAGAAGTCAATTAAGCTGTGCACGACAAGAGATGTTGGCGATTGTACATGCTTTGAAGACATGCTGGTGTGATCTGAAATGTCATCGATGCATCGTGCGCACCGACCGCCATGCGCTGGAATATTTGAAGACGCAGCCGAACCTCAATCAATGTCAAATCCAATGGGTGGAGTTCCTTCAATCCAGGTTTGAGTATGATATTGAGTACCAGACAAGCAAAACCACCCTGGCAGATGTGCTTAGCCACCGACCAGATCTGATGGTTGAGGCAGCAACGCTGCTGCTGCAACGAGATCCGTATCTCGAGCCGTTATTCACAAGAGGCTAGGACCAGCATGGCGGATACGACAAGGGAAACCTCTGGTACGGTGCACCCTATTGACAACAACAATTCACTCGCCAGGTAGTCGTTCCACCGAACGATGGAATCCACCGCATGCTGTTTGAAGAGTGCCACGACACTAGTCCATGTGGAAATTTCGGAGAAAAAGAGAGACGCTGTAGAAGTTGGTGAAACACTACTGGTGGGACAAGATGCAATCCGACGTAGACAGCTTCTGCCAATCCTGCGACACATATCAGCAACAAAAATCCCATCGCGCACGGCCACCCAGGCTTTTGCAGCCACTCCGCATTCTGATGGAACCATGGAATAGCATCTCCATGGACTTTGTCACAGAACTACCAGTCACACCCAAGGGATATGATGCAATCCTTGTGGTTGTCGATAGGTTTTCTAAAATGTCTCATTTTATTCCGACTACAACCACCGTCACCTTCAATGGGAACAGTGCGGATATTTTCAAATAACATCGTGTGGCTACACAGCGTACCAAGAACCATCACGAATGACAGGGACGGTTGATTCGCCAGTCGTTTCTTATGCGAACTCATGACTCGCTACGACAGTCAGATCCAGTTTCAATAGCATTCCATCCTCGAACTGACGGCCAATCCAAGTGAACCAACCAAAAGCTCAAACAACTTCTCCAAACATTATGCAAACCTCAGGGATAGATTGGGCACAAAAACTCTCAAACGCCGGAATCGCATATAATTCGGCGATCTCCATCGTGACGGGTAAGACTCCGTTTGAAGTGGTGTACGACAATGTTTCTGCCACACCTGTTTGGCTACACAACAATAGCAAAACTCCCCTGGTTGACGTCCAACGCTGCAACTTCTCCACCATCTAGGATGAAACACAACATACACTCATGAATGTGCAAGTGGCGATGAAACGAGCAGTTGCCTAACATCGCAACGACGATGTTTTCACCGTCGGCGACAAAATTCTTCTCAACTTGACCAACATCAAAATCCGTGGAGCTGACTGTTTGAAGCTCGAACCCCAATGGTGGGGACCATTTGAGATCGAACACATGTAAACCCCCGTGGTTGCACGGCTCAAGCTCCTCGACACTGTGCACGTGCATCCGGTGTTCCATATCAGCAGACTCAAGCACTTCCGAGACCCCGAAGAGAACTTCTCCAGCAGGGATGTGCCTCCCCCTCATGTCCAAGTGGACAAGGACGTAGAGTACGTCATCAAGGACATCCTTGGCCACCAATGACATGGCAAAACAACAGAATATCTTGTCAAGTGGCAAGGCTTTGACGTCGCGCATGACAGCAAACCCTACGACAACCTTCGAGATGTCGATTACATGATAGACGGCTATTACTACCGTCACCATGCCACATCTGTATGCGCACCGGGACGTCGCTTCTAAAAGGGGGAGAAGTGTTATATACCAGATGTACACGAGTCCCTAATCTTTCTGAGTGGGCATTTCTGTCAGTACACAAATAGCCCACCATGCGTCGAGACCTCGATTTTCACTCCGATGGTCGAGGGGAATTCGGCCAATTACCCTCACCCTCCAGCGAACCTTCTCACACTTTCTGATAACTCCGGCCACTTCCGATCATCATCGACAGAAGTGTCATGACCTTTTGGTTGAATTCGCGACATATCAAGACACATATAGATTTAAAAAGATGCATCTCGCATCTTCACCGTCGGTCCTCGAAGCCCCTCAAATTCTCGGTGGAGCTTCTCGAATCCGACCACTCACGATGTGACTCCACACGCGTCACTCGATGATCGACCAAACAACCCGACCATACCTCATTCATAACTCGACACTTGTATACATATGTTCGATCATTCCGACACTTGTCATCAAAGTACATTTACTGGTGATTATAAATTGCTCAAGTATTCCAAATTCTCAATCGTGTTCTACCTCGTAACTTCTACTTGTTCACCATCTACGCTCCGTTCCCCATAACAGTTGACATGTCCCATCTCGCTTCGCTCGATCAGCGGTGCATGCTACTGCTCGAGCATGGTGAAGGGAGTAGACAGGGTAGTTCTAGTTTTGAAGTCACTGGATAGGGCGTCAACATGATTTGTTTGTTGTGTAGGGCGTCACCACCACCCTCACGGATTGGGTAGAAGGGTGATTTTCCCCTTCAATTTTTTTTTGAAATACGAGCTTCACGCCCTTACATGAATGTAATGAAAAGCAGCAAGGGTACGTTTGCTGCATATCCACTATTCTTGTACGAAATTGACACTATATCAAATTTGGCAGCAAAATGACTCTAAGATCCAGGAAAAGCAAAACAATGCGTTAGAGGACCACTGTTAATAAAATTCTCCGGATTTCCACCATGAAAAAACATAGTATTAAAAAAATTATGTGCTGATTTATTTTTACCCACCTTTTGAAAATGTTGTGTGCAAGTTACTCACCGTTGATACTGTAATGTAAACAATACCCACTCCCCATAATAGAGGACTCGGTTGTCCAATTTTTGGTAAGGGTGGTCCACGCCTTCTCTATTGTTTTGAACAAGTACGATGTGTGTCCAAACTTTAAAAAATGTGCTTCTAGTCCCTACTGAAATTCTTAGGTGGTGGCCCCAGTCTTGTACACCCAAACATCACAATTTCTATAAATCAAAACCTTAGGCAAAAAAATTACATCCCATTTGTTGGAGTGAGCGATAACTACGCTGATCTACTACTTTAAGAGGCACAACCGTAACTCCAATTGGAGGTTACATGAAGGATTTACGGGTTTTTTTTTGTGAATTTACCGGGTGTGGCTAGACAGAGAATTTTCTTCTTCAAAGGTCTAGATCTTCTCCAAAGAAAAATACCTGAAAGGGTGTTAAAGGAGATTTGTAGAGAAGCATGCGCATGAGGACAGCGCATGCCTCGTGGAGCAGATGCCTGTGCAGTACTGCAAAGGCTTGATGGTCAGGTGGGACCACACCCTACTAAGCTGGACGCATGGAGCAATGTGAGGGCGACAAGTGGGGACTGCCCTTGCACCGGCAGTCCGGAGGCAGGACTCAGCGTCTCTCTCTCATTGTCATGTGGACAACCTACATAGAAAGCTCTGATGCGAGCTTCATGGTGACGGTAATCCACAGACCAAATATGACCATGTGGTAGCATCAACGGAACAGCAGCAAAGCCTTTGGCAGAAGCATCTTATGGAGGAGCTACACAGTGGAACATGACGAAGCTTCCTTCAAAAGGAAGCTTTCCTATGGCTCAAGTTTAAGCCAGAAAACAACCAAGGTGGAGAGGAAGCCTCCACAAAGAGGAAGCTTTCCTACAGAGGAAGTTTCCTCAAGCTAGGGTTCCGGACATCAACGGTTCATGTTCATCTGAAAGGACCATTGAGATGCAAGCATTCCAGCTACGGTGATCAGCGGCTCTCATTGATCCGTGAGAGGCCATAGGATTCAAGGATTCAAGGCACAGCGATGGCTTCCATATACAAAGCAACATTGCCAACATCGGTACAAGAACCAGGGTTATGGTGAAACTTCACCGTGCACCAAAGGAAGCTTCCCCAACTACCACCAAGACAGTCAACTTGCCAGGGCCACAAGTATAAAAGGCGGTGGTCCTAGCTTACTCATCTATCTTCAGTGGCTGATTTTTAGTGTTTTATCTGTAGTTATTCAGCTCTAATATCCCCACCCTCCAAGGTCCTTGTAAGCCTGGCTCTGCCTGCCAGCCTTAGTGGAGGTCAGTGTTGAAGATCCCTCCAAGGCCCTTGTAAGCCTGGCTCTACCTGCCAGCCTGGGTGGAGGTCACTGCTCAAGATCCATCCAAGGCCCCTGTAAGCCCGGCTCTGCCTGCCAACCTGGTTGGACTCGCTAGTGGAAGGATATGTGAGATTGTAGACGATGAGACAAGCACTCTAAGGTGACTATTGGTGGCCAGGATGAAGTGTTGATGTACAAAAGCATTGCGTGACATTCAATCCATATCTTTGGAACAAGGCTAGTAAAAAAAACTCTTGATGGACTCCTCAAACAACTGTCCATTCCAAGGCATCCGTGTGAATAGGAAGTCTTCCGGGCACTACGCGTGGTCACGATACAATCTTGGAGGTTGAGGTTTTTCTCTAGAAGATGACATACTTCATTCCCACAATCACTAGTATCGTACGTGATACCACTCGTTCCTTCTTTGCAGGTGCCGTGGAGTATGACAACCTACCATTAGGTTTTTTCGTAACCAAGATGGAGATTCTCCTTGCAATTGTTGACAAGATATGAACAAGTACATGAGTCGCTTAGGAACTAGTGTGGAACATCCTACTAGGTACATACATGGGAACAGCCAACTGCCTCCCCACGGAGCCTTGACCATAGCAAGGGGTTGCCTTGCTGCCCCATGATGTTTTGTGTGCCAATCAAACTTAGCGGAAGTCAAAATGTGAAACATAATCTTCTTAAAAGTACAAAGTACAAGTATAAAATATGTCCATAGAATAACAGCTAAACAGAGCTCAAGTCTATGCTTTGACGCATCTCCTGGCCCCAAACTATGGCGCAACTCCTTGCTAGGCCTTCAAGGCCGTCCACGCAATGGTCTCGGAACAGCCACCGTCTTCTACAATGGAAGGCCTTCAGGATGTCTGAGCCACCTCCTTGCTATGCTGGTAGAAATTGCCAAGCTTACAAGGTCGTCAAAGGAATCTCTTGTGAATTCTGGTTGGTCTTGGCAGAGCCACCAAGCTGTGGTAGACTGGCCACCACCAAACAAAATTTTCTCCTCCCATGCTAACAAGCAGAGCCAGGCTTACAGGGGCCTTGGAGGGATCTTCAAGATTGTCCTCCTCCTAGAAGGCAGGCAGAGCAAGGCTTACAGGGGTCTTGGAGAGATCTCCAGCAGTGTCCTCCTACCAGGCCGGCAGGCAGAGCCGGGCTTATAAGGGTCTTGGAGAGATCTCCATCATGGTCCTCCACCCAGGCTGGCTGGCAGAGCCAGGCTTCCAGGGACCATAAAGGTAGAGATATTGGAGATCATTGACTGGCGGTTGAATCTCAAGATAACCACTGAAGATAAATGAGTTTCCCAGGGCCACCGCCTTTCACACTTGCGGCTCTGGCAAGCTAACTGCCTTGGTGGTGATCGAAGGAGCCTCGCTTGGTTCGTGATGAAGATTCACCGTAATCGTGGTTCTTGTACCACAGCTGGCTACGTAACTTTGTAGATACAAGCCATCACCGTGCCTTGAATCCTGTGACCTCGCAGGGATAAGGAGAGCTGTTGATCGTCGTAGCAGGAATACTTGCATCTTAGTGGTCCTTTTAGATCAACGTGAACTGTCAATATGTAGATCCCTGGGTTGAGGATTCTTCCTTCATATGGAAACTTCCTTTCAATGGAAGCTTCCTCTTCACCTAGGGTATCCACCAGCTTAACCTGAGCCAAAGAGAAGCTTCCTTCTCAAGGAAGCTTCATTAGGTTCCATGATGCAGCTTCTCCATAAGCTTCTTATGTCATAGGGTTTGCCACTGCTCTGTCCATGCTTCCACATCAGCACATGTGGTCCATGGATTACCGTCACCGTGAAGCTTGCACTAGAGCTCTCCACGTAGGTTTTCCACATGGCGATGAGAGAGGCGCGTTGAGTCATGCCTATATGCTGCCGATGTAGGGTTGCCCCCACTTATCACCCTGGCATTGCTCCGTGCTTCCAGCACTGTCAGATGTGGTCCCACCTGACCATCAAGCCTCTGTAGCATTACACAGTCCTCTCCTCCAAGAGGCATGCGCTGTCCGCATGCACATGCTTCTACACGGGCCTCCTTTCACACCCTTTAGGATGTTTTCAGAGATAATCTGCTCTTTCAAAGGAGGAACTTTTGTGGCAAGCTACAACAAAAAGATTCATATAAAATCTGTTAAATCGTCTTTGAGCCTCTGATTAGATTTTTTACTACGCCATGTTGAAGGAGCAAATCAGTGTAGTTATTGTCGATAATTATACTGATGAAGCTGATGATGATAGACTATGATTGACGAGAGAATTATACGAGTGATGAGGTCTTCAGAGATTTATGTCTCGAGTTAGATGCAAATGCCTTGCCAAAAACAATCGGTGGCTTTGTGGCCCAAAACATTCAGTCATCACTTGAAACTGCCTTGGTTGTGGCTCTTTCAGGGCGCTTTGGAGCCTTTTTTTGGTCGTGGAGCACGTAGACGTCTCTAAAAAACGTTTTTGCTAAGAGTGAGATTACCACAGCACTCCGGCACCCTTGGGACTATTTGTTGGGATTTGCTGCCGAGACCGCTATCGTGAGCACTCCCACGGGAGAGTACAAAAGACCGCCGCATCCAATCACACCTCAACATTAGTGACCGCTCCCCCTGTTGTCCTTAAAGGGCTCCACTCCACTTCTCCGAGTCCTTGACCTCTACTATGGCCCCGTTGTAGGCTTGCGCCGTGGCTAGGGCACATCCGGTGCCCTTTTCACCCTCCACGGCCAAATCTTGGTCATTTTTTAGTCAGATTTCTGTAATTGAGGCATGTCTACCACTCTAAGATAGCCCTCTTGGTTGTTCCATGGTGTCACTTAGGGTCTGGCCGTTTCTAGTCTTGTTGGTGCTATTTTCGACTAAGACAGCCAAATCCATGACGTCTTAAGTTGCTATCACTGCTCTTGGTCTTGGCTTGCCGGCTACGTCCTTGCCCGTCACGCCATTTTTCTCCAACGAATTCAAAGCTCGTGACTCCTCACCCACCATTTGTTTTGGCTGGGATGTCCTTGCCAACTTCTTGGGGTGAGCAAGAATGCTATGCGATTCTTTCACGGAGAGCTCCTTTTTTTCCTTCCTGCTCACCCTGCTTTGCTTGTCTCATGGCCTTCCTTGCTCTCCGCCGTCCTTTTGGGACTTCGAGAGGACATTGTTGTTGTGGTAGTGGGTTTGCCACTTTCGAGCCTGCTGCCATGGCAGGACCTTGCCGTGGGCAAGCCTTCCGTCACGGCAGGCTTTGCTTGTCCAGCTTGCCGTCACGGCGACCTGGTGCGAGATTCCACGCGGACCTCGCTCTCAACCTCTCGTTCTGTAGCCACCCGAGCTGGGGCTATAGGGACCTGTTTTGCTTGCGCAAGCAAGCGGTCTCCTCTCCTTCTCTTTTTGGGATTACATAGTAACCTATTGTTTTTGGTTCCTGGACCTGTTCTTTGAAAATTTTAATTAAACTTTAAAATTTCAGACAGGTCCACGAACATGATGAAATCTTTAAAATTTAACTTAATTCTTAAAAAACAAGTCCACATACCCGCATGACAGGTCCACGGACCCGCATGACAGGTCCACGGACCCGCATGACAGGTCCACAGACCCGCATGACAGGTCCACGGACCCGCATGACAAGTCCGCGAACCTGTGGAACAGGTCCACAGACTAGCTATTCGTCTGAAATGGGTGGGGATCTTCCAATCACCGATTGTGATTGACACCAACCTAACCCCCTTTGCTTCACAACCATTGGATTTGGACCCGGACATGTATGCCGCAAACCAAGCCAAACCCAAACCTCCCGGATTGTGAAACGAAATTTACCCCAATGTTACATGTTGTGTTTCTAGTTCAACGTGCTCATGAAATTGTGGTTCTGCTCACATTGTGTTCATTTATGTTCATTCCTACTCAATGCAATTCTAGCAACTTGGTAGACAATCACAACCATGGTCACGATCCACAAATGCAAGCATGCCAATTGTGTATCGTTCAATCTAGGTCAACCACGAAAGCACACAGCGCAAGAGCTTATCACGTTTGCGACATGGTGGACATGCAAAGACCGAGTTGGATTAAAGGCGATTCTTCAAGCTTGGTCATCTTCCTTAGAAAAGTTGTACATTTAAAACCTGAAAAATCATTACACATAGAGGTAGAAATGTCCACACATCAAATGGGAGTGAGCAGGTTGACACTACAATTGTAGCAAACAAAAATTAGCAATCAGCAGAGAGACACACACACACGGAGAGAGAGAGAGAGAGAGAGAGAGAGAGAGAGAGAGAGAAAGAGAGAGTGAGAAAGCTAATGAGTGATCGAGTGAATGTGAGTGATCGAGTGAGCAAGTGAGCGAGTGAGCGAATGATTGAGTGAGTGAGTGAGTGAGTGAGTGGGTGGGTGAGTGAGCGAGCGAGCAAGCGAGTGAAAGTGTGAGAGTGAGTGAGTGAGTATCCGAAGGACCACTGGACCA
>SZWC01002082.1:103958-130746 GCA_023375785.1 Penium margaritaceum | reverse complement strand
TCCTCGTCCCCTAGTCCGCCACGTGCGCGCACCCTACCTGAAGAAGCCGATGGAGCCGATGGAGCAGATGGAGCCGTCCGATGGTCGTGTCCCTGTTGTACCTGTGCGCCCTGCAAGACCACGCGCTAGTCGGTCTTGGAAGCGTGCCTTAGAACCAGAAGTGTGGGCCCATAACCCTTTGTCAATGCGCCGGATAGCAACGGTCTAGAAAACGGGTCCCGACATGGGAGGCCGCCAACCGCTCTTGGTATTGCAACCAAGATAACATATCACCCTCGAACGAGGGATCCACACTTTAGGTTCGTTTGGTTTGCAACCTCACGAAGTCCGCATGTTGGTCTTTAGTGTCTACCTTTGGTTGGACACTCTGTGAGGAGTCTCAAAGGCAAGAACTGTAAATGGATGCATGCAAGGTACAGGCTTTTATACTTGCAGAGCTTTGCTAAAGCTTCTGCTTGTAGTGGCTCCACTGGAGCCAACCTCAACCTACAATCCTACTTGGCGCGTCCTTAGACCGCCAAGTGTCATCCTCAAGCCAGGCTTTTAGTAAGCTTCATAGAAGCTTCCTGTCCAAGTTTTGGCCACAACAAAATGTGGCCGTCGCGGGGTTTGAACCTGCGATCTCTCGTCTGAGACTCCGGTGCCTATTCAACCATGCCAAAAAGGTATGGTTCCTATGATGAGCCACAGGGGACATACCCATTATGGGCAGTGCATTCCTCGCCCATCTCAAAACAGACCAAGGGGACGTACTCCACAGAGCAGTGCATGCCTTGTCTGTATGTGTAGCTAGCCAGCTAGGCAGTGGACAAGGTGCATACTATTTCAACAAACAACAGTGACAGTGACAGTGACAGTGACATTGATAGTAACTGTGATAGTGACATTGATAGTGACATTGACATAGACAGTGAAAGTGACAGTGACAGCGACAGCGACAGCGACAACGAGAACGACAGCAACAAGGACAGTGAGAGGGACAGCGATAGCAATAGCGACAGTGACAACGACAGTGACATTGACAGTGATCGTGACATTGACAGTGACAGTGACAGTGACAACGACAGTGACCGTGACAGTGACATTGACATTGACAGTGTAAGTGACAGTGATAGTGACAGTGGTAGTGTTAGTGACAGTGACAGTGACAGTGACAGTGGCAGTGATAGTGACAGTGACTGGGACAGTGACAGTGACTGATAGTGACAGTGACAGCGATAGTGACAACGCCAGTGACAACGACAACGGCAGCGATAGTGACAGTGACAGTGACAGCGATAGCGACAACGACAATTACAGTGATAGTGACAGCGACATTGACGGTGACTATGTCAGGGATAGTGAGAGTGATTTTCATAGTGACAGTCACAGTGGCAGCGACAGTGATAGCGACAATGCTAGCGACAGCGACAGGGACATTGACAGTGACAGTGACAACGACAACGACAACGACAACGACAGCGATAGTGACAGTGAAAGTGACATTGACAGTGACAATGATAGTGACAGTGACAGTGACAGTAACAGTGACAGTGATAGTGACGATGACAATGACAGTGACGGTGACAGTGACAGTGTCTGGCATTGACAGTGATAGTGATAGCGATAGCGACAGTGACAACGACAGCGACAACGACAGTGACAACGCCAACGACAGCGATAGCGACAGTGACGGCGACAACGACAACAATAGTGATAGTAACAGCAATAATGATAGTGACTGTGACAATGACAGGGATAGCGACAGTGACAGCGATAGCGACAGCGACAGCGACAGTGACATTGACAGTGACAGTGATAGTGGCAGCGACAGTGACAACGACAACGACAACGACAACGATAGCGACAACGACAGTGAAAGCGACAGCGATAGTGACAACGACAGTGACATTGACAGTGACAGTGACAGCGATAGTTATAGTGACAGCGACAACGACAGTGACCTTCACAGTAATAGTGACAGTGACAGCGACAACAATAGCGACAATGACATTCACAGTGACAGTCACAGTGACATCGACAGTGACAGGGATAGTGACAGTGACCGTAACAGTAATAGTGATAGTGGTAGTGATAGTGACTGTGACAGTGACAGTGACCGTGACTAACAGTGACAGTGACAGAGAGAGAGCGACAGTGACAGCGACAGCGACAGTGATAGCGCCAACAATAGTGAAAACGATAGCAACAGTGACAGTGACAGCGACAGCGATAGCAACAACAACAGTGATAGTAATAGTGACAGCGACATTGACAGTGACTGTGACAGGGACAATGATAGTGACAGTCACAGTGATAGTGACAGTGAGAGCGAACGCGACAACAACAGCGATAGCGACAGTGACAGCTACAGCGACATTGACAGTGATAGTGACAACAACAGCGACAGCGACAACAACAACAACAACAACAGCGACAGTGCCAGCGATAGCGACAGCGACAACGACAGCAATAGTAATAAGATACCGATATTGACAATGACTGTGATAGGGACAGTGACATTGATAGTCATAGTGATAGTGACAGTGAGAGCGACAGCAACAGTGACAGCGATACCGACAGCGATAACGACAGTGATAGTGATAGTGAAATTGACAGTGACAGTGACAACGACAGCGACAACGGCAGCGACAACGACAGCGACAGTGACAACGATAGTGACATTGACAGTGACAGTGACAATGACAACGACAGCGATCGTGACAGTGATAGTGACAGCGATAGTGATTGTGATAGTGACAGTGACAGTGGCAGTAACAGTGACAGTGACAGTGGTAGTGACAGTGGCAGTGACAGTGATAGTGACAGTGACAATGATAGTGATAGCGACGGTGACAGGGACAGCGATAGTGATAGTGTCAGTGACAGTGACATCGACAGTGGTAATGATAATGAAAGTGATAGTGACAGTGACAGTGACAGCGACCACAATAGTGACCATGATAGTGACAACCATAATAAGAGCAACAACCGCAACGATAGGGAAAGGGACAAAGATAGTAATAGAGATAGCGACAGCGATAGTGAGAGCAACAGCGACTGGACTTGCGACTAGGATTAGGACTAGGACTAAGATTGGGACTGCGACTGAGAATAATACTATGATTACCATTGAAGCTGCCACTACGACAATGACTGTGACAATGACCGCGAGTGTAGTTGAGACTCCAACTAGGACTGTGACAGTAAAATCGGCAGCAACATGGACAGGGATAGTGACAGCGGCAGCAATACCAACAGCAAGAGCGAGAACAATAGCGACAGTGATAACGACAGTGATGGTGACGGTGACAGCTACAAGGACAGCAACAGCGACAGCAACAGTGACAGTGACAATAACAGCGACAACAATAGCTAGAAGGACATCAACACTAATAGAAAAAGCAAAAGCGACAACGCCAGCGACAATGACAACACAAGCAACAGTGACAGAGGCAGAGACAGCAACAGCAATGCTAGCGATGACAGATACATCGAAAACAGCTAGGATAGCGGTGGCAATAGCAACAACGACAGCGATAATGGCAGCAACTGTGATAGCGACAGCAAGAGCGATAGCAACAGCAACAGCGACAGCGACAGTGACAACGACAGCAAACGCAACAGCAACAGCAACAGTGACAGTGACAGTAACAAGACAGCAACAATGACAAGGACAAGGACAGTGACAACAAAAGTGAAAGCGACAACAAAAATGACAGAGCAAGAGATAGTGACAGGAACAGCAACAGAGACAGAGACATGATTAGGTCTACGTTGGTGATGGCAGTGGCGACACCGAATAGCGGCAGCGAAATCGACAACGACGGCTTCACCAAAAGTGACAACAAAAGCAACAACAACAGATAGCAAAAAGTAAAGGCAGAGACAAAGACAGACACAGAGATACAAACAGAAACAGCACAGACAGACAATCACACTAACAGACAAAGGGACTGAGGGATTGATACTACGACAATGACACAACAGTGATAGTGAGTGACTGACTAACGGATTGACTGACTGACTGACTGACTGACTGACTGACTGACTGGCTGACTGACTGACTGACTGACTGACTGACTGACTGGCTGGCTGGCTAGCTGACTAACTGAATGACACAATGACTGGCTGATTGACTGACTGACTGACTGACTGACTGACTGATTGACTGACTGAATGACTGACTGACTAGCTGGCTGACTGACTGACTGACTCACTGGCTGACCGACTGACTGGCTAACCAGCCAAACGTCCAATGGACCCACGGATGGACCGACAGAGAGATAGGCAGAGTTACGGACTGGATGACCTGACATACCTTCAGATTTTGGACAACCTTCAGACTTCAGTCAACAACCTTGGAATGCCCTTCAAATCTTATACAACGGCCTTCAGCTTTGCACAGCTGCCTTCAATCGTCTTCAGTCTTCAGTACTATATGGTCTTCAGTCTTCAATATTAAGTGGTCTTCAATCTCCTTTTGCATGAATATGTTGAATAAGACGTGGTGCATTACAAGTATGCAAAGAAAGCCATGACACACTTGGTCAGGAGACCCACGCTTGCAATGAAACCTCAGGCACATTTGCACGGATGATGCAAAGGAAAAGGCAGAGAGCGGATGACTCACATAACGGAAGGTGTAGGCCTGGAGCAATGTCTTCGTCTTGCTGTGATTGGACAGTGGCAATGGATTATGATAACTTCACTCAATGTGGGTATGAGAACACACATACCTTCAAGAAAAGCACAAAGTTACAGCAGGGTGAGAGAGAGGGGGACAAACACACACATACATGCACACAGTGAGAGAGGGAGGGAGGGAGGGAGAGAGAGAAAGGGGGGGAGGAGAGAGAGATAGAGAGAGAGAGAGGGACAGAGACAGAGACCGAGAGAGGGAGAGAGAGAGGGAGAGAGAGGGAGTGAGCGACAGAGGGGCAGAGAGAGAGAGAGAGAGAGGAAGAGAGAAAGAGAGGGGAGGTGAGAGAGAGAGGGAGGGAATGAGGAGGAGAGAGAGAGAGGGAGAGAGATAGAGGAGGGGAGTGTGTGTGTGAGAGAGAGAGATAGAGAGAGATAGAGAGAGGGAGAGAAGGGAGGGAGAAAGAGAGAGAGAGATAGAGAGAGAGGGGGGGGAGGGCGAGAGAGAGAAAGAGAGAGAGAGAGAGAGAGATAGAGAGTGAGGGAGAGGGAGAGAGAGAGGAGGGGAGAGAGAACAAGAGAGAGAGAGGGGGGGAGGGGAGGGGGGAGAGAGCGAGGAGGGGGCAGAGAACAAGAGAGAGAGAGGGATAGAGAGATAGAGAGAGAGAGAGGGAGAAAGAGAGAGAGGGAGAGAGAGAGGGACAGAGAGAGAGAGAGTTTGAGAGAGAGAGAGAGAAGGAGAGAAAGAGATAAGGGAGGGAGAGGGAGAGAGAGAAAGAGAGGGAGAGAGAGAGGGAGGACGATAGAGTGAGTGAGAGAGAGAGAGGGGGGGAGAAGGAGAGAGGCGGAGAGGAAAAGGAGAGAGGGATAGAGAACGAGAGAGAGATAGAGAGAGGGGGGGATGAGGGAGGTAGGGAGGGAGGGCGGGAGGGATGGAGGGAGGGAGGGACGGAGGGATGGAGAGAGGGATGATGTTGATATGAGGACCGATCAAGATGGACCTAGAGAAACGATGTTTTTCTTTCGATTCTTTTGATGTTTGGAGAAACATGTAAAATTTGAGGGCATCGTGACATGGTACACTAGTCGTGTATGTCACGCTCTTCAAACATCATGTGGATGGATTCCGGTCATGCCAAACGCTTGGTGTAGTACCGGCTATCCAATTTGTTGGAACAAAACCAATATTTGAGAGAGATCATAGCGATTATGATGTAGTCGAACTACGCTTTGATGACCCGGAAGGTCATGGTAAAGCGATTGAACTCCCTTAGTTCTGGAGATGGTTCAATTGAAGTACATTGCCGAATGCAAGTACAATATGTTTTAGATGTCGCTGTGGTGGTATCCTGAACGGTAGTTGTTTATCGGATGTCTTCGATGAGGGTTATCCCTTCTACAAGTGCCTTGGGTGAGGCATGTGGAAAACACTATGTTGAGTGAAAGTACCAAATGTACACGGCGAAAGATGTTGACGAAACATGTCTTGTCATGACTTGGCAAACACAATCTTTGACGAGTTTCCGAATGGAACCATAAGACGTGATGACACAGACATAGAAGGACTTTGAAAATGGTTAATCCAGGCTCACCGAATGTGAATCTGGAGTGTTCGATCACAATCACATGGAATTGACATCCGAAAGGTGTTCTTCCAACTTGTACTGCTATGATTGTGATCATGGTAGACCCGTTTGGTGAATATTGTAGGATGAACACTTCATCCGTGGAAATAATCCATGGTCGTTGAGATTGGTTATCTCAATGAACTTAGTTCAAAAGCAGTGTGCTTTTGAGAGGGATGTGAGCGGCAACCTACAATACCCATTTCAGATAGAAATGAGGGGATGATGGTTGAGACGAGGATCATCTAGGTCGGAGCATTGTCGTGTCTAATGATGGACTTCGACGGCAATTGTGCATGCCAGGCGACCAATGCCGCCTCCTTCAAAGATGAGTACAATCTTTGAACAGAAAAATGAGTGTGCTCAACGACCATTTCATAGGATCCTGGTGCCTCCCAACCCCAAGAAAAAACTAGCATGCGAGTTGCATGGGCTCCGTGGAGCTTGGTTCAGTTCAGCCAACCAACCCACAGGTGCTGAAAGAGGTATAGTAGACCTACGCGTACTCGTGAACACGTGGTTGCAAACAGGGAGGATTGGTGTAAGGTCCTTGGATTACACGTGTTGAAAATGTTGTGGGGAGGTACCACCTCGGTAACAACCCCTGGGAAGAGGTCATGCTCGAACGACGTGGGAAGTGTTATGTGGATCTGGACAGTTTTTGCGGGGACGCCGGGTTAATTGGTCACAAAGACGCTCCTTGCAAAGGGAGAGGAGGCGTCACCACAAAAGCTTGTCGAACACGTACCACACGAAGTGTGGGAAAGTTCATTCTTTGTACCCTCTTCCAAACTAGCAAGACATTGTTGACAAGGTAGGTCCCAAAGGGCATGGACCATGCTACCGATAAACACATGTGATGAGGTTTCGGCGAAGATTCACCAACAGTCGTGAAGAATGTACAAATGTTGTACATGTCTCATCCTAGTAAGAGCCAAGGAATCACGTGATCAACACTGGATGTACGCAAATGACCACAATTACAAAAACCACAAGTGTGTGGTTGATCGGGCGTGAACGTGACGCAACCGTGTTGTGGATGACAAGATTTCACACATGTGATATTGTCTGCGCTTCTTGTTGCATGGTTTGTATCACGAAGTATGCGATGATCAAACCTCCACGAGCAAGGACGAACCGGGACGGTTCGAAGCAAAGGGGGAGGAATGTAGCGTATGGACCATTTTAAGGTTAAGAATGGTCGCTGGCTTCAGGTACTCAAGGCTCAAGTTCCGAGGAGCCAAAGCCGTGAGAAATATGATAAGCTAGAGGCTGGTTTCACTATAGCCTGGAAAACACCCGTGGCCGGATTCAAAGTGAAAGGGGTGCCGCGATGGAAATTTCATCACGTCACTCCTCCAATCTTAGCCTAGCGCTCGGGTCATGGTCCAGCGTGGCAATGCCACGTGGAACGATTAGAGTAGCATTATTGTTTTATGTCCATGCCCTATGACGGCCCTGTCCATTTGCGGTGCGGTTCGTCTGAGCCAAGATGGCTGAGGTGACCATTCGCCCGCTCTCCTTTGACTATGCTTTTCGAGGGCCTACGTTTTGGGTTCAGAAGTTAGTCGCAAAACAGCCTAGAGCTGTTACACTCAAGCATCAAGCCCCAGATGAGTGTGACAGTTGAGAACTCGTGGTATGAGTGGATGAATTGAAATACAAGATTGGTATTCAAGGATGTTCTAAGAAGATACGAAATGCGTCTTCATACGAACAAAATGTTGATGAGAAAGTGATGAAAAACTATTAGAATATTGAGAATGTTCAAGGTAATTTTCACCACCATCAATCTGTTTTTGTGTATTTATCACATAAAATTGGAAGTGGAACACCCGAGGTCAGGGGATTTGGCTCATGTACATTTGATATGACGGAGCAACATGGGACGGTTGACGTGCACAGACCACCATATGTGAAGGAGTACCAGATGTGAGGCTAGGTACGAAAAGAAAGCTGATATGAATGATCTAGCTTAAAAAGAAATCGCAGGGTTAAGTTATGATGTACATGGCATTGCGTTGCGATGTTTCGGTCACCATCATGTTGTTCATGAAGGCAAAAAAAATTGAATAGGTATGCAGAGGCTCCGTTTCATGCTGCTGAGAAGTGCATTTAAGTTGTAGATTCATTGTCATCATTGCAGCTGCCGCAAGGGCTGTGGATGACCACGAAAATGGAGCCCGTTGGACTGACGCGTGCGCTTTCAGCAAGGCAATCGCCAGCGCCAGCCCGATGGGCGAATCAATGTCTAGTGAAATGGTGTCGTTTGCTTCGTTTCTCCCCGGACGAGGGAATGGCTTCGTTCGCACGCTCCTGTGCTGAGTCCGTCGTGACAGGGCGAGATGTCTTTGTCTTGCTGACGAGGCAGAACGAACGAGCTAGCTCAAGCCATGTGGGTGATCAGTCCATTGTGATCAACCTGCACCATTGGTTTCCGTCGATTGCGGAGATCTGTCCTCGGTGGATTTTTCTGCCTCGCGAGCTTTCACTCTTCCCCTCTCCTTGCTCGTGTCACGAATGGAAAGCAGCCGCGGAAAGTTTTGTTGAACGGGCCGAACAATTGGAAATACATCGTGCTTTGTTGCACCCCTCACAAATCCCCAATAAAAGTCGATGTTTACCTTTAAAGGGAGGAGCTTTATGAAGAATACAGCTTCGAGGCAGGTTTATTTGAGAAATTCGCAGGAAAGCTGCCATAAATCCACGTAGATGCACGCCTTCGGTGCAAGTCAGCGACGTGCATATCTAGGGGGGATAGAGCTGTGTTGTTCTATCCAGAAGCGGAAAGAGACAAAGTATCGAAAATCTGCAGGTTCGATTTGCAAGACTTCGGCTCGTAGAGTGGTTTGCCCACTTCTTTTCACTCGTTGCCCTTCGCACTCGACGCCTGATCACTGAAAAACGCTGGAACTGGTCGCCTCCCCCGGCAGACAGAGGCGTCACTGGATGGGGTGCCTGCGCTGTCGTCCAATGTCCCACAGAGGATGTTGCCAGAAAAACGGGATCTGTTTGGTGAAGAACTCGCATCATTTTAATGTGTAGAGAACGCAAGGTTTACAGGACAAACAGGCAGTCACAATGAGAGAACAATGACAACTGGCGCAAAACAAGTCAGTCAAGTGGTGCGCTTGTTTCCTCGACTGAACAGGAGCTTGCACAACTTCCCCTCTGTCCTCGAGCTGCAGGTCAAGGCAGAAGCGCCGTCTGCCCACCTATCACTGGCGCCTTCCAGCTCTGAGTAATGGCCATGTCGCGAATCGCCCAGGGCTCCACTAGGCCGGCTTCAGTACAAAGCCTAAAGGATCACATTTTATCGGTACTTCGCATCTAGCTCTTCGGAGCTAACAATTACTTAAACCTACACCGAAGTCATCGAACTCTTCCTACCTGTCATCAACCCTCGCGAATGGCTAACACGCTTGTGAACGCTGGATCCGCGTGCAGCTGCTCTTCTTCCCGCGCCCTTGTGAACACGAACATCCTGAAGGGGCAAGGAAATCGGAAGGCGCACTGCGAAGCGAGCTACAGCGTCGCCGCACTCACTATCCCTTGCGGCTGCAGGACTGCCGCATCCAGGGTGTCGGTGATCAGCTGCGCGTCGCTCGCCTCTCGGAACTCACTGTCCTCTGCCTCGTCCCCTTTCGTGGAGCAAAAGCTGCTGTCGCACAAACTCCGATCATGCGGTGGTAACGCCGCTTCGAGGCAGGGTACTTTCCACCTTCTGACTGTCACTACGGCTGCTGCGGCTGAACCTGGCCTCACAGATGGAACTGACGTCGGGGCTTCACAGGACGCGGTGTACAGTGAGATTGATGTGGACGTAGTCGCAGCTCCGACAGTCAGTGAAGCCTCCGCAGAGCCGCCGGTGGAGTCTGAGGACGTCGATATGTCTGAATCGGTGGTAGCGGAGCCATTGGATTGCGAAACCCTCGACGTCGCAGCCGAGGCAGGAGACACGGTTAGTGCCGTCGAAGGAGAGGCAGGCTCGAACCCCTCCTCCATCCCATCGAGCAATGCCGCCAAGCTTCTGCGTCGGAAGGCGGAGACAGCAGCAACCGATTCCTCTGTGATTGCCTCGGAGGGGTCTGTTACTGCAGCAGCTGGCACTAGTGCGGTGACACTTGAGGCCGAGGCTGGGTATACCCTCTCTGTCGCGGCCTCGACCCCGCAGGCGGCAGCCATGAGCATCCTAGATAACGAGCGACTCGCGGGTACCGCTTCTCTGTCGCAGGCCCTCCTGCGTAGGACCAGCAGCCAGATGTCGAGGAGTGCCACCGCTGCCATTAACCCACTCATTGGGCGGAACACGCTCTCACGTGGTAAGTGTGCCGAAAGGCGCTTATGCATGAGGGTGTGGAATGACCACGTCATGTGCACACCCGAATTCCTCCTTCCCTGCACCCATGATCGTCTGCCATCATCTGGCCGGGGTTTCGCTCTTTACCCTACCGGTGTTAACGACCTGTGGAATTCGGGACACGGGTTTGCATCGATGGGACCTATTTCTCACAGTCGCCGAAGGAAGGCAGCCGGGCGTGCATTAAGCTGTTTAGTCTCCTGGATGTTTGCGCTTGGCAGGTGGCCAAAGCGAGGGCGCCATTGCAGCTGCTCTCCTCGCTGCGACCGCCACCGTTGCCGGCGTCGTCACGCTCGTTCGGTCTCGCCGCCTGGCCGCGTCCGTGCTGCCAATCCAGATCCAGGTGTGTGTGGTCCCACGGTCACCACCGCAATGACGACGTCATTTTCTGCAATGCTATGCGTCCCAAGCCAACCAGGACGGCATTTGAACCGGCACACTGGACGTCTTTCGTGGATGAGAGGCACGCCGATATGGTGGAACCAAAGCTGTAGCGTTAAGATTATCGTCCGAGTCGTGATGTTTGTGGTGGCAGACTCAGGAGTGCGAGGACGAGCTGTGCTGCGTGTGTGACGGCGACGGCAGGTGCGCTTGCCACTTCTGCGGCGGATCCGGCAACATCGTGTGGGAGGGCAAGATGTTGCGCAAAGATCCGTGCCCCGCGTGTGTAGGCGAGGGCCACGAACGGGTAAGCAGCTGCTTTGACCCCCGCGTTTTTTGATCAGATATGACTTCCGGACGATCTCTTCCTCGCGTACCAGTTTGCTGATACTGTTTCTTCTCTTGTTTCTGTTCGTGCAGTGCCCCTCCTGCGGCCAGACCTTCAAACTCTGACGCAATACGAAGTTCTTGAGCGGATGTCAGCCTGACTCGTACTACCCGTACATAGTTTTCTTCTGATGTACTCTGATCCAAATCTTATTCTTTATCCCCTCACACAAAGCCTGGTGACCTGCCAGGAATGGTGAGTGCCCCCCCTGTCAAGCACTGCGAGCCGGATGTGCGCGCTTATGCTTGGTCACCACTCATGATTCCTGTCAGGTCATACGCGCATTGCGCCTGGTGATAGCAAACTAGAAATGTTCTTAACACAAGTAACTATTAAAGAAGTATTCATCACCCACCTCTGTCAACATTTGCTGGGCGTATTGGTCGCGAGTACCACTAATCCAGCTGACTGTAGCGCACTGTTTTAACTACATTTCCTGATGAGTGAGGGCAATGCATAGAGGGAGAAGGTGGAAGAGAATGTTCTGCTTGCATGGCAGCTGAAAAACTGTCTCTCAATAGTATTCTGCTGCAGGTGAAACAATGTGTACAGACCTGTGAAACAAGCAGTACTTCCACAATCCTGTCACGATACCATGGAGATCTGAACTGGCATGAGTAACTTCTCCTTCGTGGAAAGTACATGTTTATCTGAGGGACTAGTTGTATATGCTGTAGATCACCACTTGGAGATCACCAAGTGGAGAATAGATGAACTTCCCCTTGGCGGTTATAACTTGTTCTGTCCCTAACCTTGTCACTCATGTTACGACATGCACATCAGCAGAACACCACTCTTCCAGGTCCATACGTCCATGACATAGTTTCAACTCGCAAAACTCTGGCAACTCTCTATGCATGTAGTCGATGGCAGCCAACTTTCTATGCTGCACCTTGGTTACTGACTGAGTGCAAGAGCATGGCTGTTGATTGTAACTGTAACAGACTAACACATGTTTTGACCCTACTTACACACACCATCATTGCAGGTGATTGTCCTGGATGAGAGCTCTTAGGTACAACACTTCGGTGCATCTTAAAACGCACAATGGTGGTGCTACCATTAAGCTATTATGTGGTGGCCACAGCACCAACATCACATTTACGGAGAACTTGGTTGTAGTGGCATTTGTTACTTCTATATTCTAATATGGGGCATACATTCATAGTAGCACATGCACCACATAGGCTCCTGGTCGATGTGACTTGACGTACTCTCATTTGCATGCTTCAGCTTAGTGAGCCAAGTTGCTGATCCCCCGGGTACTTGCGTTCGGTCTGTATCGGCGTGTGAGAAACCGCATGGAGCTCGCTCGCTCCAGGGTCGATTTCGATCCCTTGGTGGTGTCCGGACCCCATGTCGAGAGCCTCGCGTTGATAGCCCGGTCAACTCGCACCTATCACTTCTCTCCCTCTTTACTCTTTGTTTCTCTCTCTACGTGAAAGTGAGCTTGACCCGATCCATGGTGTCGTGCCTCTCCACTCACTTCCTTGCTTACTTGCTTATGACAGCAACCTAAGCTACCTGTTGGTATTAGAGCGGGACCAAAGCATCCCTCCACGCCCACGGTCCTGAGGTCTTGTCGGGTCGCATCCACATGGCGGGTGACCCCGTGCTAGCATCTCACGCACGTCGATCACGGTTGCGACCACAGCAGCAGCGTCTACTGCAACTACTCACGAACACGTCACGTCAACCGAGCCATGGCCATCGCAGCTACATTTTACGCAGTTCCTTGCGCCCATTCTCGCCGTGGTTACGGCGACAGCAACAGCATGCTCCGCTGCTGTGCGCTCGCTCACCGGCCGTGGTCTTCCTGCAGTGGTCTTCCTTCCAGCCGTACTTCACTCGGCTGCCATTGCGCAACTTAGCCGTGGCTAAGGCCACTGCTGCCCGCGCACACGTCCACCACGCTGCGGCAATCTCAGCTGCGTCTCACGCGGATGCCCGCGCGCATCTTTGTCGTAGTGACATCGATAGTAGCAACATTTCCCAGTGCTGTGCACATCCTCCCTGGCCGTGCTATGACCTTAGTAGCTCCCTGCAACGGCATGTCACTCGGCTGTCCAAGCACTTCTTAGCCGTGGTTATTGCAACAGCAACCCGTGCACACATCGGCCATGCTATGACCATCGTAGCCGCATCCCACGCAACTCCCTGCGCGTATTTCCGCTGTTGTTACAGCAATAGCAGTAGTATTCCCCACTGTTGTGCATACTCTTATCGGCCGTACTCCGGCCACTGCACCTGTGTTCCCCGCAGCCGCAGGTCACTCGGCTGCCGGAGTGCATCTTACCCGTGGTTATGGCAACGACTATCCATGGACACGCCGCCGTGTGCACGACCATCACAACCGCATCCCGAGCAACTTTCCACATGCATCTCCGCTGTGGCTGTGGCGAGAGCAGCTGCGTTCATCACATGAGTAGCAGTCTGAGCAACAGGAGTAGCACATTTCACCGCCATCTCACTGTTGTGCAGCTGCCTTGCAAGGCACCCAATGCACTGGTGTCTCCTCCTGATACGGACACCATCCCGACTCCACCCACGGCCGCCCGGGAGCGCGACAGTCTCGACGACGAGTTTGCGTACTATGAGGAGAGGGTGGTCTGCAACATGGCGTCCCTGCTCTTGACCCATGCGCAAGCCATGCAAGACAGATTGATTGTCAAGCGGAGGAGAACCCTCCTTTGGATGCTGAGGCTCCAAGTCACTCAAAGAGACTTCTCAGTCCTCGTGCCTTGTGCACAATCAGTGATCTGTGCACCCCTCTACTCTCTGATGCTCACATGTGAATGTGGAAGACTCTTCCACCAACACTTAGCTGTAGCTACTCTGCTTGCTAGTGGCCCGGGCCTGATGACTCTGATACCATGTTAGAATTTTGCACGATCATAGCAAAGGCTTTGTTGGCCTTGCTGTCGTGCGAGGACCTTTGGTGTGCCAAGCTATGCTTGTACAACTACTTAGAAGTGAATGCGGAAACTCTGATTGTATTACAAAAATACAAAGTACAACAATACTATGTACAAGCTTAGTAGCAGCCATTGAACAGCTCAATAACAGAAACCTGACAGAGCCTGGCCCAAACTAGGCGCAACGTCTTGGTAGGCCTCACGCCTTTCAACAAGAGTCTTGGCGTGTCGATTGTCTTATGGATCGACAGGCCTTCAGGATGTCATGAAGCCTTTTCTCCACGCTAGCAAAAATCTGCTAGAGTCGGTGGGTCGTAAAAGGGAACCTCCAGAAAACTCCAGCAGCACCGGGGTGTAAGTCTGGTATAGAGACCAAGTGACTCGTAGTTGTGCAAAATAGTTGATGCTGATACAGTGGATTTAAAGGGACTGGAATTGGTTACTGGAGCCACAACCGGTACTCCCTTTCAAACTGCTGCTCTGGCTGGTAGCGGTCCTGGCGGTCAAGGCTGCTCCACTGAAGGTGGCGGTCCCCGCGGTCCCAAACGTTGATGCAATAATATGTCATGGAGTGACTTCGTGTGCGCTACACTCGCTCGCTTCGGGAAGCTGAACAAGAAGTCTGACACATGGTGCGGGCTCGAACGTGTGCGCCAGCAATCAAGCGTGGCAGAGTACACCTGGCGTTTTTGCAAAATCATCACCGACAGTCACCTCGCCCCCAACGAACTATGTTGTCACTACAAAAATGGTCTCAAGCGAGATATCTGGCGAGCATTCACCATTTTTGACCAGGTGCAAAACTAGGTCATCTCTCGCGACTGTCGAAAGCGGCAACAACAGGCCAAAAAGCGGGGAAAGTTACAGAAAAAAGTGAGGAGTCAGGAAACGACAAAGGACAGGAGTAGACGGCGAAGCTCTTGTCCGGTTGGAAAACTCTACGCTGACCGATGGCCCATCTGAGTGGCCCACATCGCCGTAGATGAGGGTACCTGAGATCGTAAAGTTCGACGAGGGATACGAGAGTGACCAACCGGTGATACTCGAGGGGTGTACCTGAGGGGTTCTAAAAGTCGCAGAACGGTACCAACACTACTAGATGGAGGAGCTTCTCTCAGTTTTTTCAGCAGCGACATGGTTCAAAAGCTAGGTTTGTATACCTAACATGGATTTTTTTATGAAAAACCGTTGACAGACGTCTGTAGATCCGTTGACTTTGCGAACCACTCCTGTAACGAAGTGCCCTATTTTTCTGGCATACTTGCGGCCTTGTCCGAGTTTCGGGGGCACGCGGGCCTTTTTCCGTTTTTTTGGAAATCATGCTCGCTGTCGATCTCACCTCCACTCGACCGCGGATACAAGGAGAAGGAGGGGGAGCCACCGTATGAGCGAGCGTCGACGTGGGGTTCACGCCGGCACCAGGGGGCTGTTTCGCGCGAACCCCCACATAGCGTTCCAAAAACGCCTCGCGAGGGTGGCTGTCGTCCCCTAGGCAAATAGTGTATGAGACACAAAATCCGCCGAGGTGTTTTCTTCGGCGGGAGCTCTCGGCAACGCACACGGCAAACGGCGACAACAAACGTGGTGGCTGCGACCGCGCAATGGTCGTAGCACTTCCGGTGGCGTGCGCAACACGGCAACCGCACCCGCCGCCGACAGGCATCGAGCGAACGCGGCGGCTTGCCGAGAGACACAAAGGACCGTTGATTTGGACGATCAACGATCCAAGACTTCTTGCACTAGGCATTAGGTGCAACTAGAGCACCAGGTCCAGGTGCAACCAAAGCACTGGGTTCAGGAGCAAGTAGCTTGCTACAACAAGCAAGGAGAGCAGTAGGCTAGGGCTAAAGTAGCCGGCCAGAGAGTATAAATACCCTATACATTGCTCGTTGTCATGAACCTGATAACATGTATTTTCTAGCCTTGGCTTCCAGAATTCTCCAAGTCTATCTTTCCACTGTGCTCTCCACACACTAAAGCTCAATCTCCAGAGAGCACACACTCTTACATCTGGTATCAGAGCCAGAGCTACGCGTTGGGCGGAAGTGCTGCCGGAGCTCTACAAACTTCAAGGAGCGGAAGGCACGGAGTACGCCGGACAACGCGAGGCTGATCGAGAGGGAGATTGTTGGACCAAACTTTGAAGCCAAAGCACAAGCCAACATCAAGATTTTTTTTTATATTTCCAGACCGTCCACACGGCCTACCGTGTGCACGCGGGAGACGACGGGTGAATTCCACACACTTTGAAGACGTCAGATTTTCATCCCGGACTACCGAATTACTGTCAATTTTTTTTTCGATTGCTGCCGGAATGCTACCAAATGTTTTGAAGGATCTCCAACGGCTAAATGTCATCAAGAGCCATGGAGGAGGCTCTGCAACAGATCGTAGAGCAGTTGGGAGCCCTCAAGCTCGAGAATGAGCAGCTTAATTGGCAGATGGCTGACCTACAAGATGGGACTGACGCTGGACAGGTTCGGGCTGCCCGGTCAAGGAGTTCTCCAAGACCAAAGGCTCCGGAACCGTTCTATCCCTCAGTCAAGGGTGCGAGCGTGCGAATCTGGTTGTTTGCGATGAACAACTACTTTGGGGCTCTGGGTCACCCTCCAGAGGATGATGCTGTTCATGTGTCGTGGTGACACTGCTACGTGGAGCGACATTGGAGTGATGGAGGCAGCTGAATGTATTGGCCACTCGAGGTGGAGGTGGGAACGCAACTGTGTAACATGCCGTGTTGTGGCAGCCAGGCTCAAGGCAAGCTGAAGCTCGCGTGTCGATGACATGGGAGCAGTTTGAGCAGGCCATCAGGGATCGGTTTGATCCCGTGAATGCCTCCATGGCCGCATGCAACAGGCTGAAGCAGCTGAACCAGATCGGCTCAGTCCAGGAGTACAAGCGTCGATTCTTGGTGCTGTGCTCGGAGATCGACGACATGAGCGAGTCGGAGATGGAAGACAAGTACCATGACGGTTTGAAGGCAAACATCCGGTGTACGCTGACACTTAGTGGCATCACGGAATTCCAAGCGATGGTAGCCACTGTTGAGCGTGTTGACGCGCTACGTTGCCATCGAAGGGGTTTCCGTGAGAAGTAGGAGAAATACAACATTGAGTACAGGCCCAACAAGCTGACTCCATGGAGATCAATGCAGTACAAGGAGGCGAGCAATAGAGCAAGCAGCATGGTGGGCACTGTTGGATCTGTGGGAAGCGTGGGCACCACAAGAAAGACTGCAAGAAGAAACAGCAGGGAAACGACAACCAGAAGTAAGTGGCGGATGGCCAACTACTGGGAAAGCTTCATCCGCATCAGCAAACACCAGTCTCGAAAGTCTTTCGACAACTAGGGAGCTGCCAAGTGTATTGCTGCGGAGCGAAGGAAGCGGGAGCGTTCTGGGAATCCTCGTGAAAGCTGCAATTTTATCGGCTTGTTCTACGGACGGTGAGGGACGCCAGAATGACCGGCAGATTAAAGAATTGCTGGATTACGGCACGTCACACTCATTCTTCAGCGACGAGCTTGTGGAACGACTGGGGCTTGTACAGGTACATGGGAAACCAACGAATGCTAAGTTGATGCAAGGGGAGCTAGAGTGCGGAATGCCTCTGAAGCCTTTGAGGGTCCGTCTAGGCAAGCTGTCGTGTGAGGTGAACTTTCGCACGTGCCCAATAAAAACCTATGATGCCATTCTGGGGTGTGAATGGCTGCACCGGTGGAATCATGCTGTGGATTGGGTACGCAACCAGGTGCAGGTCAAGAAATGCGGAGAGCAAATTGTTTTGCCATTATGGACTGAGGAAAAGGACTCCAAGGCAGGCATGATACCACAGTTGAGTTACGTGTAGCTGAAGAGTTGCCAGTACAAGGGGACCAAGTGTACCTTGTGTGGGTTTGGTAGAAGGAAGCAGCTGAAGTGGTGGAAGTGGTAGCAGCACACGCAAAGCAACAAGAGGGGAAGCAACAGCAAGCACCATCAGCAGATTTGTTGGAAGGAATCAAGGGAGTGTTGGACAGCTATGGTGGTGTGTTCCTTGCTCAACTGCCAAAGGGTTTACCATCGAAGCAGGACATCGGCCACAAAATTGAGCTTGTTCCTGGAACAACTCCAATGGTGCAGGCAGCTTATCGCATGAGCAACAATGAGCTGGGTGAGCTGAAGAAGCAGTTGGAGGAGTTGATGTGACAGGGGTTCATCAGGCCGTCGGTGTCACCCTCTGCTGTACCGGTCCTCTTTGTGAAGAAGACAGGAGAGTTGCGGATGTGCGTGGACTATCGTACATTGAACAACGTAACAATCAAGAACCGGTATCCGTTGCCAAGGGTCAAGGAGCTGTTTGACCAGCTGAGGGGGGCGCAGTACATCAGTAAGATTGCCTTACGCTCGGGGTACCATCTGATCCGGATTGCGGAGCATGATGTGGAGAAGACGGCGTTTTAGACGCGGTACGGCCATTTTGAGTACCCCGTGATGCCGTTTGGGTTGACCAACACTTCTGCAACATTCATGAACCTCATGAACAGGATGTTCCACCCTCACTTAGACAAATTCGTGGTGGTGTTCCTTGATGACATCCTCATCGGACCTCTCGGACCTTAGAAGAGCATGACCAAGACCTTCGGCAGGTGCTGGACATTCTTTGGAAAGAGAAGTTGTTGACGAAGCTCTCCAAGTGTGGATTCGAGAAAAGGGAGGTGGAGTTCCATGGGCACATCGTGAGTGGCAAGGGTCTCCGCATGTACCCAAAGAAGGTGGAAGCCGTGAAGCAGTGGCCGACACCAAAGTGCGTACGCGACTTCGTGGTCTTCCTGGGGTTTATTAACTATTACTGGAAATTCATTTGGGGGTACGCAGTGCGTCGCTGACTCAGCTGTCGAGGAAGGATCACCAGTGGAAATGGGGCAATCAGGAGCAGAAGAGCTTCGAGGAGCTCAAGGCTACAATCTGTGACGCTCCGGTCCTGGTGCATCCAGATTCATCCAAGGAGTACGTCATGGCAACGGACACAAGAGACTATGCCATTGGGGCGGTACTGATGCATGATCAAGGAAAGGGGCTATAGCCGATTGCATATGCGTCTGGCAAGATGCAAAGGGCAGAGTTGAACTACGTAATCCACGAGAAGGAAATGCTGGCGGTGATCCATGCGTTCAAGCACTGGAAGTGCTACCTCGAGTTGTGGCGCTACGTGGTCTTCACGAATCATTACACCCTGAAGTACCTGAAGACGCAGCCGAATCTCAATCGCTGGCAAACTCGCTAGATGGAGTTCTTGGAAGGAAGTTTTGACTACGAGATCCAGTACAAGCTTGGGAAGGTGAACCCGTTAGATCCTCTGTCAAGGAGGCCAGACTTGAGCCTCAACGTCATCTCAGTGCTAATGGGATCTCCGGTCATGCATAGCCTGTTCAAGCACGACTATGGCATGGACAGTGAGTTCACGCGCGATGCGCAGAAAGACGCAATGTGGGATGGAGTATATTGGCAAAGAGGACAGGAGCGGAAGATTGGCGTGCCGACTATGCGCCATTGAAGTAGATGCTACTGGAGGAGGCGCATGACGCCCACTATTTGAGTCACTTTGGCTTCGACAAGACGCTCAAGGCCTTGGCACTCCAATATTGGTGGTCTTCAATGACAACTGACTGTAAGAGGTTTGTGAGTAGTTTCGATGTGTGCCAACACATCAAGGCACGGAGGACCAAGCCACCAGGGGAGCTGCAACCATTTCCTGTACCAGAGAGGCCATGGACAGACATCTCACTTGACTTCATTGAAGGTTTGCCTGTGATGCAGCAGGGTAACAACACGATGTTGGTTGTGGTGGACCGGTTTTTTTAGATGGCACATTTCAGCGCATAACCTGAGAGCATCACAGCTGCTGGAACAGCTGAACTCCTCCTCAATCATGTAATCAAGCTGCATAGAGTGCCACAATTGGTGGTCTCAGATCGTGATCCATGCTTCACTTCGTGGTTTTGGAGAGATCTCGTGGAGAATCTGGGTACACGGGTGCAGTTGACCACAACATACCACCCACAGAGTAATGGGAAGACGGAGCGCACAAACCAGATATTGGAGTAGCTGCTATGGAGCATGGTCCCACTGGATGGAGAGGGTTGGGAGGAGAAGCTCGGAGTGGCAAAGTATGCCTACAACTCAGCGGTATCAGTATCAACAGGAAAGTCGCCGTTTGAGGTGGTCTATGGCCACCAGGCACTGAGCCCAGCCGTCCTTGCTACGGCAACATCTCTTCCGGCTGTGTAGCAGATTGCTGATGGGTTTGCCACCACTTGGGACGTGGTATGGCAACGACTGTTGAAATCACAGAAGTAGCAGAAGCAGCAAGCTGATAAGCATCGCTCGGCGGAGGAGTTCGAAGTGGGTGATCAGGTGATGTTGAACTCTGGTAATCTGTACCTGATGGGAGTTGGGAGTCCTAAGGTGAAGCCGCGATGGGTGGGTCTGTTCTGCATTCTGGAGAAGGATCAGTCATTTCCTACAAGCTGGAACTGCCAACTCATTACACCATCCATCCGGTGTTCCACATCTCCCTACTTTGTGCCTATCATGACCCTAACACCTTCTTTGAGGGTCGCGGGTTATCTCCACCTCCTACTGTCCAGGTTGAAGGAAGTGAGGAGTCTGAGGTAGAGAAGATTCTGGCGGACCGCCAAAGGGGACGTCGGCGTGAATTTCTGGTGTAGTGGAAGGGGTACCCGGCGGAGCACAACTCTTGGGAGCCAGAGGCCAACTTCCATGTTGGGAGTACCAACACTGTTCTCTAGGAGTACCTCAGGCACGCCGAGACGTCGCGCCTCCGACGGGGGGGAGTGAATGTAACAAAGTGTCCTATTTTTCTGGTATACTCGGGGCCTTGTTCCAGTTTTGGGGGTACGTGGGCGTTTATTTGTTTTTTGGAAATCATGCTCACGGTCGATCTCACCTCCACTCAACCGTGGATACAAGGAGGAGGAGGGGGAGCGAGCACACGAGCGAGCGTCGACGTGGAGTTCACGCCGGCGCCAGGGGGCTATTTTGCACGAACTCCCATACGACATTCCAAACACACCACGCGAGGGTTGCTGTCATCCCCTCGGTGAATAGAGTGTGGGACACGTTATCTGCCGAGGTGTTCTCTCCAATGGGAGCTCCCAGTAACGTACACGGTCAACGGTGGAAGCAAACGTGGTGGCTGCGACCGCGCCACGGTCGCAGCACTCCCGGTGGCATGCGCAACACGCCAACCGCACCCACTGCCGAGAGGCGTCGAGCTGAAGCGGTGGCTTCCCGAGAGACATGACGGACCGTCGATCTAGACGATCAACGGCCCAAGACTTCTTGTAGCCTGCCAGAGAGTACAAATACTCTGGCGGTCCGAGAGACACGCCAACCGCACCCACCGCCAAGACTTCTTGTACTAGACATTAGGTGCAAGTAAAACACCAGGTCCAGGTGCAAGCAAAGCACTGGGTTCAGGAGCAAGTAGCTTGCTAGAACAAGCTAGGAGAGCAGTAGGGTAGGGTTAAAGTAGCCTGCCAGAGAGTACAAACACCCTGTACATTGCTCATTACCATGAACCTGATAACCTGTATTTTCCAGCCCTGGCTTTCAGCCAGGGCTGGAAAACACAGGTTATCACAGTCAGAAGGTTCAGCATTAATGGCATAAAATGACACCTACCTCTGATCGTGTGACCCATGACGCAACGACGGTTATAGGAAGTAGCAAAGGTGGAAGTAGTAAAGGAATTTGCGACAGCCACAAAACGCTAGCCACTATCTCTGGAAGTGGTTGAGCGATACTTGAGGCATAGAGCTCAAGCGTGGCTAGTCCACGTGGAAGAAAGGGAAGCAGATGAAATTGCAGCTGCTAAAGCAACACCAACGGCATCGACACCAGAGAAGTTCGCACCTGTACTGAAAGACTTTGCGGATCTCATCGAGGATTTCAAAGGGGTTTATCCTGACCAACTACCCCCAGAGTTGCCCCTGCAGCGCAACATTGACGATCAGATAGACATGAAGCCAGGCAGCAGACCAGCGGTAAAGGGGACCTACGATCACGAGCTGACCAAACTCAAGAAGCAGCTGGATGAGATGCTTGGGTAGGGATTCATCCGACCCTCCACGTCACCCTACGAAGCCCCGGTACCTTTTGTAAAAAATAAAATAGGAGAGATGCAGATGTGTATGGACTACCAAGCGTTGAAAGACATCACCATCAAGAACCGCTACTCTCTCCCATGAGCGGAATTTTTTTTTTACCAACTCCGTGGGGCTCGAATTTTTAGAAAAATCGACCTATAGAGCAGCAATCATCAGATCTACGGATATGATAAGGACGCCGGTAAAATTGGTTTTTGTACCAGATACTGGGACTTTGAGTTCACAGTCATGCCATTTAGACTCACAAATACTCCCACATCATTTATGGCCATGACAAACAACAATTTTGCCTGTACCTCGATGACTTTGTTCTTTTATATCTCAACAACATCCTGGTGTACAGCCGCACCCTGGAGGAGCACAATGGACATCTCTTAAAAGTTCTTGAGGTTGTACAAAAAGAGAAATTCTGAGGAAATCTCTCAAAGTATGACTTTGGTCTCTTTTTGATCGAAGTTTTGGGGCATAGTATCGGCGGCGGACGGATCACCATGGACCCGAAAAGGTGGAGGTAGTCGCTACTTGGCCGATGCCCACAAATGTTTGAGATGTCCACGTATTCTTTGGCTTCTACAAATACTATTGTTGATTCATAAAGGACTACGCGCGGGTTTCAGCGCCTCTCTCTGTTCTCACTCGGAAAACCACCAAGTGGAAGTGGGGGGACAACAAACAAGAAGCATTCATTTCTTTGAGAAATGCGCTAACCTTGACGCTTGCCTTACAATTGGCACATCCAACGGTGGATTGTATTATGGCCACCGATGCGTCCAATTGAGATACCAGAGCCATTCTCCTCCAAGAGAACAACGGTGGAAAACAACAGGCAGCGTACATGTCGAGAAAACTACACGGACTGGAACTCAACTATGCAGTGTATGAAAAAGAAATGTTTGCAGTCGTGCACGTGTTCAAGACATGGCGGTACTACTTGGAATGCCGGCGATGCATCGTCCACACTTTCCATCATACCTTGAAATATCTCAAGACCCAGCCGAATCTAAGCCGTCAACAAACTCGATGGATTGAATTCTTCAAGTCCAACTTCGACTACGACATCGAATTCTGACCTGGAAAAACAGATTTGGCGGATGCTCTAAGTCAACCACTGGATCTAATGGCTCAGATCAGTACGTTGCTCGTCGAAGGAGATCTATACCTCGTGCGGCTGTTTGTAAAGGGTTACGAGGAGTTTGGCTGGCACGATAAAGACAAGTTTTGGTTTGACAACTACTATTGGCGATGGCGATTCACTCGCAAGGTTATCGTTCCTCCAAACGAGGAGCTTCGGCAAATGCATTTCTAGTCGCTACATAGGGTTCCCAATCCATTGTCTCTCCCTCTGACCATTTGTGACTCGTGTTATGAGTTGTCAATGTTGACCACAAATAGTGGACTTCTTTGGTCATAGTCAGTGACGTATGCATCCTTTGGTTGGTCACTGTGCATGCTAGCCACACCGTGCCACTACTTGTTGAAGGTCTATGTACTAGCTAGTTGATAACTAGTGTTCCCAACCCATTGTTTCCCCCTCTGACCATTTATGACTCGTGTTATGAGTTTTCAACGTTGACCACACACTGTGAAATTCTTTTGGCCATGGTTAGTGGCATATACCTACTTTGGTTTGTCACTGTACATGGTTACCACGTCATGTCACTACGTATTGAAGGTCTTTGTGCTTTCTACTTGATAACTAATGTTCCCAAACCATTGTTACCCCCTCTGACTATCTGTGACTCTTGTCGTGAGTTTTCAACATTGACCACATGAAGTGATATTCTTTGGTCATGGTCAGTGACATATGCATACTTTGGTTGGTCGCTGTGCACGGTAGCCACACTGTGCCACTGCATATTGACGGTCTGTGTACTTGCTAGTCGATAACTTGTATTCACAAACCATTGTTACCCCCTCCGACCATTTGTGACTCATGTTATGAGTTGTCAAAGTTGACCACACATAGTGACATTCTTGGTCATGGTCAGTGACATATGCCTACTTTGGTTGGTCATTGTACATGGTAGCCACACCGTGCGACTACTTATGGAAGGTCCTTGTGCTTGCTACTTGATACCTGGTGTTCCCAAACCATCGTTTCCCCCTCTGACCATTTGTGACTCGTATTATGAGTTGTCAACGTTGACCACACACAGCGGATTTCTTTGGTCAAAGGCAGTACATATGCCTACTTTGTGTCAACCGGCCTGAGGCAAACGGACTAGAAAACAGGGCCGACACAATAGCACCTGCCGTCCGCTCCTAGCATTTCAGCTAGGAGAAGATATCACCCTCAGGATCACGGTTCCACACTGAGCAGTTCCTAGGCAATCACTTGCTAGCAACTGTGTCCACTTAACACTTGGTCACTTTCGCGCGAGGTGCTAGTNGTGTCTTCTTTATACTGTTCCTTAGTTGGACAACTCTGTGAGGAGCATCTAAGGCCAGATTGTGTAATTAGAATGAGGAATGAGCCTGGTACATATAGTCCTAGGCCTGGCTTCTAAGGTGTGTGGGTAGTGACACTTTTGGGGTGGTCACTCCACACCACCTCACCAGTCCGCCAATTGGCGCATCCACTGACCGCCAAGTGGCGCACTCTCCTCATGCATGGAGAAATGTGTAAGAAACTTCCCCTGTGCTAGAAGGTCAAAAAACCTCCTGCGCACATCAAGGCTCGATCGCAGGACCTGTTGTCCCTAAGTCCAACATGCTATCCATTGCGCTACACTTCTGGTGTCTCGCTTGGGCTTGCACCACGAACAAGGTTTGGGGGACTTACTCCAAGGGAGCAGTGCATGCCCAACCTGTCCGTCAACCCATAGCAGTGGCCATGGGGCATAGCAGAACAACAATCTCTCCCTTGCACCGTAGGCCACCTGCTGTGGTAGTTTTCTTCGGCATGAACCTGTAGCTCTAGGTTGTGTTTGTGCATGTCAGTTTTTTTTTTTTTTGGTCTTTAGTTCTCATCTCTTGCATCCACCATGCCGACTCCTCGAGCACCTGCAACATGCAAATCACTGTCTAGCGGCTTTGTCAAGAAGTCCGCAAGCATTTTCTTGGTTGCGACGTGTTCAGTTCCACGACACCCTTGGCGATAAGGTCACGTGAGTAGTGGTACCGAATATCGATGTGCTTTGTACGCCGGGAGATCATGTCGTCCTCTGCCATAGCCATGGCACTTTGGTTGTCGATGCGGATGACCGTTGCCTCCTCTTGTGGTGCCTTGATCTCATCAAGCAAACTGCAAAGCCACTGTGTTTCCTTGCACACTTCGGAGAGTGCAATGTACTCCGCCTCAGCAGTAGAAAGCGAGACGCAGTCCTGCTTCCTGCTTGCCCACGAGACCGCACCACCGTTGAGAAGACAAACAAACCCTGAGGTGGACTTCCTGTCATCAATCCGTCCTCCCCAGTCCGCGTCAGTGTAGCATGTCAGCCGCAGCAAGTCTGATCCTTCTAGACCTCCAAACCGGAGTCCGACGTGCCGAGTCTTTTTGAGGTAGCGAAAAATCCGCTTCACGACTTGCCAATGTTCTGGCCCAGGGTTGGCCACAAACCTGCTCACCTGACCCACTGCAAAAGCAATGTCAGGTCGTGTTCCCACCATTGCATACATGAGGCTTCCAACGGCGGACTGGTATGGAATGTTTTGCATCTCCCGCCGGTCTGCCTCGTTGCTTGGTGACATGGAGGAGGAGAGCTTGCAGTCGGAGGGCATGGGGGTGCTGACGGGCTTGCAGTCCTCCATGTTGTAGCGCTTCAAGATGTCCATGATGTACTTGGTCTGGTTGAGCTCGATGGTGCCTGCTTTGCGGTTGCGGTGAACAGCAATCCCGAGGTAGTACTCGAGAGGTCCCATGTCCTTCATCTTAAATCTGCTGGCCAGATTTTTCTTGAGGTCCGTGAGGGCCTCCTGCGAGGAAGAACACATGATAAGATCATCCACGTACAACGCCACAAGTAGCAAGCCACGTTCGTCCTCCCGCACATAGACGCTAGGGTCATTTTTGCAATGTGCGAAGGAGATCTCAGCCATGAAGCTGTCCATCTCCTTGTACCAGATCCGTGGGGCCTGTTTCAGCCCGTACAACGCCTTCACCAGCTTGCACACCTTACCCTCGGGTGCTTTGACACCTTCCGGTACCTCCATTAGCACCTCCTTGTCGAGCTTCCCATAAAGGAAGGCTGTCTTCACATCCATCTGGTGGATCTCAAGGTCTTTGGCGGCAGCGACAGCAAGCAGGGACCTGATGGAGGCAAACGTGACGACCGGTGCGAAGGTCTCATCGTACTCAGAACCTGCGCGCTGTGAGAACCCTTTCGCCACG
>SZWC01002082.1:88705-101250 GCA_023375785.1 Penium margaritaceum | reverse complement strand
GCACCTGGAGAGAGCGTACCAGAGTTGAGCGAAGCGTGCCTTACAACTGGTCAGTGTGGGCCCATAACCCTTTGTCAACCGGCCTGAGGCAAACGGACTAGAAAACAGGGCCGACACAATAGCACCTGCCGTCCGCTCCTAGCATTTCAGCTAGGAGAAGATATCACCCTCAGGATCACGGTTCCACACTGAGCAGTTCCTAGGCAATCACTTGCTAGCAACTGTGTCCACTTAACACTTGGTCACTTTCGCGCGAGGTGCTAGTCAAAGACTAACTCCTGGGGCTTAGACCAACCAGTGTCTTCTTTATACTGTTCCTTAGTTGGACAACTCTGTGAGGAGCATCTAAGGCCAGATTGTGTAATTAGAATGAGGAATGAGCCTGGTACATATAGTCCTAGGCCTGGCTTCTAAGGTGTGTGGGTAGTGACACTTTTGGGGTGGTCACTCCACACCACCTCACCAGTCCGCCAATTGGCGCATCCACTGACCGCCAAGTGGCGCACTCTCCTCATGCATGGAGAAATGTGTAAGAAACTTCCCCTGTGCTAGAAGGTCAAAAAACCTCCTGCGCACATCAAGGCTCGATCGCAGGACCTGTTGTCCCTAAGTCCAACATGCTATCTGTTGCGCTACACTTCTGGTGTCTCGCTTGGGCTTGCACCACGAACAAGGTTTGGGGGACTTACTCCAAGGGAGCAGTGCATGCCCAACCTGTCCGTCAACCCATAGCAGTGGCCATGGGGCATAGCAGAACAACACTTTGGTCGGTCATTGTGCATGGTAGCTACAGTGTGCTACTAATTATTGAAGGTCGTTGTACTTGCTAGTTGAAAACTAATATTCTGAAACCATTGTGTCCCCCTCTGACCATTTGTGACCCATGTTATGGGTTGTAAACGTTGACCACCCATATTCAAATTCTTTGGTCATGGTCAGTGACATATGCCTAGTTTGGTTGTTTGGTGTGCATAGTAGCCACACCGTGCCACTACTCATTGAAGTTCTTTGTCCTTTCTAGTCAATACATAGGGTTCCAAAACCATTGTCTCTCCCTGTGACCATTTGTGACTCGTGTTGTGAGTTGTCAGTGTTGACCACACATAGTGGACTTCTTTGGTCATATTCAGTGATGTATGCATCCTTTGGTTGGTCACTGTGCACGCAAGCCACACCGTGCCAGTACTTGTTGAAGGTCTTTGTAATTGCTAGTTGATAACTAGTGTTCCCAATCCATAGTTTCCCCCTCTGACCATTTGTGACTCGTGTTATGAGTTTTCACATTGACCACACACTGTGAAATTCTTTCGGTTGTTGTTAGTGGCATATGCCTACTTTGGTTTGTCACTGTACATGGTTACCAAGCCGTGTCACTACGTATTGAAGGTCTTTGTGCTTCCTAGTTGATAGCTAGTGTCCCCAAACCATTGTTACCCCCTCTAACTATCTGTGACTCTTGTTGTGAGTTGTCAACGTTGACCACATGAAGTTTAATTCTTTGGTCATGGACAGTGACATATGCATACTTTGGTTGGTCGCTGTGCACGGTAGACACACTGTGCCACTGCGTAATGACATTCTTTGTACTTGCTAGTCGATAACTACTATTCACAAACCATTGTTTCCCCGTCTGACCATTTGTGACTCGTGTTATGAGGTTTCAAAGTTGACCACCCATAGTGACATTCTTGGTCATGGTCAGTGACATATGCCTTTTTTGGTTGGTCATTGTACATGGTAGCCACACCCTGCCACTACTTATTGGAGGTCCTTGTGCTTGGTGATTGATACCTGGTGTTCCCAAACCATCGTTCTCCCCTCTGACCATTTGTGAATCGTATTATGAGTTGTCAACGTTGACCACACACAGCGGATTTCTTTGGTAAAAGGCATGAAACGGGGCCTACTTTGGTTGGTCATTGTGCATGGTAGGCACACTGTGCTACTACTTATTGAAGGTCGTTGTACTTGCTAGTTGAAAACTAATATTCCGAAATCATTGTTTCACCCTCTGACCATTTGTGACTCGTGTTATGGGTTGTGAATGTTGACCACCCATATTGAAATTCTTTGGTCATGGTCAATGACCTATGCCTAGTTTGGTTGTTTGGTGTACATAGTAGCCACACCGTGCCACTACGTATTGAAGTTCTTTGTCCTTTCTAGTCGCTACATAGGGTTCCCAATCCATTGTCTCTCCCTCTGACCATTTGTGACTCGTGTTATGAGCTGTTAATGTTGACCACACATAATGGAATTTTTTGGTCAGTGATGTATGCATCCTTTGGTTGGTCACTGTGCACGCTAGGCACACCATGCCACTACTTGTTGAAGGTCTTTGTACTTGCTAGTCGATAACTAATGTTCCCAACTCATAGTTTCCCCCCTCTGACCATTTGAGACTCGTTTTATGAGTTTTCAACGTTGACCACACACTGTTAAATTCTTTTCGTCATGGTTGGTTGGACATGGCTACTTTGGTTTGTCACCGTACATGGTTTTCATGCCGTGTCACTACGTATTGAAGGTTTTTGTGCTTTCTAGTTGATAGCTAGTGTTCTTAAACCATTGTTACCCCCTCTGACTATCTGTGACTCTTGTTGTGAGTTGTCAACGTTGACCACATGAAGTGAAATTCTTTGGTCATGGTCAGTGACATATGCATACTTTGGTTGGTCACTGTGCATGGTAGCCACACTGTNAGGGTTGCCATGCCGTGTCACTATGTATTGAAGGTCACTGTGCTTTATAGTTCATGGCTAGTGTTCCCAACCATTGAAACCCCCTCTGAATGTCTAAGACTCTTGTTGTGAGTTGTCAACGTTGACCACATGAAGTGAAATTCTTTGGTCATGGTCAGTGACATATGCATACTTTGGTTGGTCACTGTGCATGGTAGCCACACTGTGCCACTGCATATTGACAGTGTTTGTACTTTCTAGTCGATAACTAGTATTCACAAACCATTGTTTCCCCCTCTGACCATTTGTGACTCGTGTTATGAGTTGTCAAAGTTGACCACACATAGTGACATTCTTTGGTCATGGTCAGTGACTATTGCCTACTTCGGTTGGTCATTGTACGTGGTAGCCACACCGTGCCACTGCTTATTGAAGTTCCTTGTGCTAGCTAGTTGATACCTGGTGTTGCCAAACAATCGTTCCCCCCTCTGACCACTTGTGACTCGTATTATGAGTTGTCAACGTTGACCACACAGCGGATTTATTTTGTCAAAGGCTGCACATATGCCTACTTTGGTCGGTCATTGTGCATGGTAGCCACACCGTGCTACTACTTATTGAAGGTCTTTGTACTTGCTAAGTGAAAACTAATATTCCGAAACCATTGTTTCCCCATCTGTCCATTTGTGACTCGTGTTATGGGTTTTTTGCTTTGACCACCCATATTGAAATTCTTTGGTCATGGTCAGTGACATTTGCCTATTTTGGTAGTTCGGTGTGCATAGTAGCCACACCGTGCCACTACTTACTGAAGTTCTTTGTCCCTTCTAGTCGCTACATATGGTTCCCAAACCATTGTCTCTCCCTCTGACCATTTGTGACTCGTGTTATGAGTTGTCAGTGTTGGCCACACATAGTGGACTTCTTTGGTCATAATCAGTGACGTATGCATCCTTTGGTTGGTCACTGTGCACTCTAGCCATATGGTGCCACTACTTGTTGAAGGTTTTTGTACTTGCTAGTTGATAACTAGTGTTCCCAACCCATTGTTTCCCCCTCTGACCATTTGTGACTCGTGTTATGAGTTTTCAACGTTGACCACACACTGTGAAATTCTTTTGGTCATGGTTAGTGGCATATGCCTACTTTGGTTTGTCACTGTACATGGTTGCCACGCCGTGTCACTACGTATTGAAGGTCTTTGTGCTTTCTAGTTGATAGCTAGTGTTCCCAAACCATTGTTTCCCCCCTCTGACTATCCGTGACTCTTGTTGTGAGTTGTCAACGTTGACCACATGAAGTTAAATTCTTTGGTCATGGTCAGTGACATATGCATACTTTGGTTGGTCACTGTGCATGGTAGCCACACTGTGCCACTGCACATTGAAGGTCTTTGTACTTGCTAGTCGATAACTAGTATTCACAAACCATTTTTCCCCCTCTGACCATTTGTGACTCGTATTATGAGTTGTCAAAGGTGACCACACATAGTGACATTCTTTGGTCATGGTCAGTGCCTACTTTGGTTGGTCATTGTACATGGTAGCCACATAGTGCCACTACTTATTCAAGGTCCTTGTGCTTGCTAGTTAATACCTGGTGTTCCCAAACCATCTTCCCCCTCTCTGACCATTTGTGACTCGTATTATGAGTTGTCAACGTTGACCACACACAGCGGATTTCTTTGGTCAAAGGCAGTACATATGCCTACTTTGGTCGGTCATTGTGCATGGTTGCCACAACGTGCTACTACCTTTTGAAGGTCGTTGTACTTGCTAGTTGACAACTAGTATTCGGAAACCATTGTTTCCCCCTCTGACCATTTGTGACTCGTGTTATGGGTTGTGAACGTTGACCACCCATCTTGAAATTCTTTGGTCATGGTCAGTGACATATGCCTAGTTTGGTTGTTTGGTGTGCATAGTAGCCACACCGTGCCACTACTTATTGAAGTTCTTTGTCCTTTCTAATCGATACATAGGGTTCCCAAACCATTGTCTCTCCCTTTGACCATTTGTGACTCGTGTTATGAGTTGTCAATGTTGACCACACATAGTGGACTTCTTTGGTCATAGTCATTGACGTATGCATCCCTTGGTTGGTCACTGTGCACGCTAGCCACACCGTGCCACTACTTGTTGAAGGTCTTTGTACTTGCTAGTTGATAACTAGTGTTCCCATCCCATTATTTCCCCCTCTTACCATTTGTGACTCGTGTTATGAGTTGTCAACGTTGACCACACACTGTGAAATTCTTTTGGTCATGGTTAGTGGCATATGCCTACTTTGGTTTGTCACTGTACATGGTTGCCACGTCGTGTCACTACGTATTGAAGGTCTTTGTGCTTTCTAGTCGATAGCTAGTGTTCCAAAACCATTGTTTCCCCCCTCTGACTATCCGTGACTCTTGTTGTGAGTTGTCAACGTTGACCACATGAAGTGAAATTCGTTGGTCATGGTTAGTGACAAATGCATACTTTGGTTGGTCACTGTGCATGGTAGCCACACTGTACCACTGCATATTGAAGGTTGTACTTGCTAGTCGATAACTAGTATTCACAAACCATTGTTTTCCCCTCTGACCCTTTGTGAATCCTATTATGATTTGTCAAAGGTGGCCACACATAGTGACATTCTTTGGTCATGGTCAGTGACATATGCCTACTTTGGTTGGTCATTGTACATGGTAGCCACACCGTGCCACTACTTATTGAAGGTATTTGTGCTTGCTAGTTGATACCTGGTGTTCCAAAACCATCACTCCCCCCTCTGACCATTTGTGACTTGTATTATGAGTTGTCAACGTTGACCACACACAGTGGATTTCTTTGGTCAACGGCAGTACATATGCCTACTTTGGTCGGTCATTGTGCACGGTAGCCACACCGTGCTACTACTTATTGAAGGTCGTTGTACTTGCTATTTGAAGACTAATATTCCAAAACCATTGTTTCCCCCTCTGACCATTTGTGACTCGTGTTATGGGTTGTGAACGTTGACCACCCATACTGAAATTCTTTGGTCATGGTCAGTGACATATGCCTAGTTTGGTTGTTCGGTCTGCATAGTTTCCACACCGTGCCAGTACTTATTGAAGTTCTTTGTCCTTTCTAGTCGCTACATAGGATTCCTAAACCATTGTCTCTCCCTCTGACCATTTTTGACTCGTGTTATGAGTTGTTAATGTTGACCAAACATAGTGGACTTCTTTTGTCATAGTCAGTAACGTATGAATCCTTTGGTTGGTCACTGTGCACGCTAGCCATACCGTGCCACTGCCTGTTGAAGGTCTTGCTAGTTGATAACCAGTGTTCCCAACCCATTGTTTCCCCCTCTGACCATTTGTGACTCGTGTTATGAGTTTTCCATGTTGACCATACATAGTGAAATTCTTTTGGTCATGGTTAGTGGCATATGCCTACTTTGGTTTGTCACTGTACATGGTTGCCACGTCGTGTCACTACGTATTGAAGGTCTTTGTGCTTTCTAGTTGATAGCTAGTGTTCCCAAACCATTGTTAGCCCCTTTGACTATGTGTGACTCTTGTTGTCAGTTGTCAACGTTGACCACATGAAGTGAAATACTTTGGTCATGGTCAGTGACATATGCATACTTTGGTTGGTCACTGTGCATGGTAGCCACACTGTGCCACTACATACTGAAGGTCTTTGTACTTGCTAGTTGATAACTAGTATTCACAAACCATTGTTTCCCCCTCTGACCATTTGTGACTCGTGTTATGAGTTGTCAAAGGTGACCACATATAGTGACATTCTTTGGTCATGATCAGTGACATGCCTACTTTGGTTGGTCATTGTACATGGTAGCCACACCGTGCCACTACTTATTGAAGGTCCTTGTGCTTGCTAGTTGATACCTGGTGTTCCCAATCTATCGTCCCCCTCCTCTGACCATTTGTGACTCGTATTGTGAGTTGTCAACGTTGACCACACACAGCTAATTTCTTTGGTCAAAGGCAGTACATATGCCTATTTTGGTCGGTCATTTTCCATGGTAGCCACACCGTGCTACTACTTATTGAAGGTCGTTGTACTTGCCTATTGGAAACTAATATTCCAAAACCATTGTTTCCCCCTCTGACCATTTGTGACTCGTGTTACGGGCTGTGTACATTGACCACCTATATTGAAATTCTTTGGTCATGGTCAGTGACATATGCCTAGTTTGGTTGTTCGGTGTTCATAGTAGCCTCACCGTGCCACTACGTATTGAAGTTCTTTGTCCTTTCTAGTCAATACATAGGGTTCCCAAACCATTGTCTCTCCCTCTGACCATTTGTGACTCGTGTTATGAGTTGTCAATGTTGACCACACATAGTAAACTTCTTTGGTCATAGTCTGTGACGTATGCATCCTTTGGTTGGTCACTGTGCACGCTAGCGACACCGTGCCACTACTTGTTGAAGGTATTTGTACTTGCTAGTTGATAACTAGTGTTCCCAACCCATTGTTTCCCCCTCTGACCATTTCTGACATGTGTTATGAGTTTTCAACGTTGACCACACACTGTGAAATTCTTTTGGTCATGGTTAGTGGCATATGCCTACTTTGGTTTGTCACTGTACATGGTTGCCACGACGTGTCACTACGTATTGAAGGTCTTTGTGCTTTCTAGTTGATAGCTAGTGTTCCCAAACCATTGTTTCCCCCCTCTGACTATCAGTGACTCGTGTTGTGAGTTGTCAATGTTGACCACATGAAGTGAAATTCTTTGGTCATGGTCAATGACATATGCATACTTTGGTTTAGGGTGGGCAAAAATATTGTATCGAGTCGATATTTATATCGATATCGAACTTCGATATCGATATTGATATCGATATCGATATCGAGCTCGATATCGATACGATATCGATATCGACCCCCTGGGGGGGGGGGCCGGACCCCTCCCCACTCGAACTGCTCGGGTGGAGGGGGGGCGGAGGGTCGATATCGCCGATATCGACGATATCGACGATATCGATTTTTTTTTAAAATTTAGGGCAGCCGAGGCGCGTGCGCCTGGGCTGCCTGCTGAATTTTTTTTTCTTCAAAATCACCTGGAAGGCTCATTTCTTGCCATTCCACAACACAACTTCACTTCTCAAAGCAATTTTCGCGCTAACTCTGCAACGATGTCTTCCCCTCGTCGTCCAAGACCTACACCAAGCCCTCTCCTGCTCTACCCATGGGTGGCCAACGCCGTCAAGGGATGGCGATCAACAAGGGTGCGCAAGGAGCACCACCCCAAGGCAAAGGTGGTGGACACCACACCACCTACCTCCACCTTCACCCATGTGTCTTCTACCTCCACCCCCACCCATAGTCCTCCACGCACCGTCATTGAGGTGGGGTGGTCCAAACCTAAGGGTGCACGGCCCCCACGACGTGAGCGGACCCCACCTCTCCCCACGACGAACTTCTACGACGTGCTTGCTACGCCTATGGTGGAGGCTGCAGCTGCACAGTGCGCGCCGCCGTCCATCCCCGAGCGCCGTGCATCTCCCGCACCCAAGCGCGCACGCCGCTCATCCCCCTCCTTGTCCTCATTGTCAATGGAGTGGCCTGCCCTTCCTTCGACGGTAGCGGCGCCCCGCTTTGCCGCATCTTCACCGACGTCTTCAGTCTCCATCGTGTGCGATCGCACTGTGTACTCTCCTTCTGGGCGGCCCATTGACCTTCTACTTTCTGCAGCGGACCTGGCGCTTGCAGAGGATTATGTTTTGGTGGCGGAGGGCGTTGGGGAGGCGGTCGCTTTGCCGCCCTGGGCGGTTGTTGCCGCAGGAGGTGCCAGCGGATCCTCAGCAGGCAGTGGTGGAGCAGGTGGCAGCGGCGGTGCAGGGGGCAGTGGTGGTGGTGGTGGTGCAGCAGGCAGTAGCGGTAGTGCAGGTGGCAGCGGTGGTGCAGGTGGCAGCGGTGGTGCAGGTGGCAGCAGCGGTGCAGGTGGCAGTGGTGGTGCAGGTGGAGGAGGCGGGGCAGCAGGTGGCAGTGGTGGAGGAGGTGCAGGTGGCAGTGGTGCTGGTGGTGGAGCAGGTGGAGGAGGTGGCGGAGCCGATGATGGCGAGGAAGGAGGTGGCGGTGCAAGACCTTGGTGGGCGGAGGAGGATGATGAAGGGGATGATGAAGGGGATGGTGGAGAGGAAGGTGAGGCGGATGAGGGTGCAGGCGGATACAGAGGTGTGCGTGGTGGGGGAGGCGGCAGGGGACGTGGTGCGAGAGTCTGGAGTGGTGCACGACAGCAAAGGATGGCACCTGCCCGCTTGCCTCTGCCACCTGGCGCTTTTGGGCCAGAGGACGTCAAAATTAACGATGCTGACATTGACCCCGACATCCGGGCCAGGATTGAGACACGGAGGTTTATGGAGAACTACTACCAGCAGCGACGTACACAGGTTGGGCGGCCAGCGGCAACGTCTGCAGCATCTGCAGCTGGAGGCAGGGGAGCTGGAGGTAGGCGTGGAGGGAGAGGAGCAGGCAGTGGCGGGAGACGGGGGAGGGGTGGAGGACGATCCACACTTCCACCACGAGGTGACTTCGGCTCCTCCTTGGCAGCAGCAGCAGGGACAGCAGGGACAGCAGCAGCAGCTACAGCAGGGACAGCAGGGACAGCAGCAGCAGCAGCAGCAGATGCAGGAGCGACAGCAGGTACAGCAGCAACAACCACAGCAGGTACAGCAGCAGCAGCAGCAGCTACAGGAGCGACAGCAGCAACAGATACAGCAACAGCAACAGGAGGTGCAGGAGCAGCAATGGATGACAGTGTGCGACGGTCAGAGAGGGTGGCTTGATAGCTAGCCGAGGCAGAGGCTATGTTGACCGATCAGGCAGAAGGGATGGAGCCGATTTTTTTCCAGGTGGAGGATTGGGACGGTCTAGACGACTATGTGGGAGGAGAGAAGGATGGTGGGGAGGATGGTGGCGCGTCGGATAAGGGGGAGGAGTCTGATCCATACTTTGATCCAGAGTACGACGGTCGGGTCGTGAGTGATCCGGCCGTCATGCCACAATTCATCAACAGCTCGCTCATCATCACGTTGGGCCCTTGTACTATAGATCCCTCAGCTTTGCCGGAGTGGGTAGCAGGGAGGTGGCGGCAGAAGGTGAAGGAAGCAGCTGGGACACAGCTCGCCTTCTTCTGGAAGGATGAGCCTGAAATGCTGCATTGGAACTGTTGGTACGACTTGGTGCTGGAGGACTCGGCAGTGCGGCGGGACTTGTACCAGGTGATGGGGTTGGATGCACCACGGACGAGGAACGTGAACTTGCGTGATGCGGTGGACATCCTGGCCACAGGGCCTTGGGTTGTACACCCGCGGCAAGAGGGGGTTGGCACGCGTAGCGTCCGAGATGGAGGTGGGCTGGTGCTTGGGGCCGGGACATCCATGGTGTCTGGGGGCAGAGGGAGAGGGGGTGCAGGTAGTGGACGTGGGAGTGGGCGTGGACGAGGGCGTGGACGTGGACGTGGGCAGGCAGAGGCTACAGCAGCAGCGGATCGCAAGGGCAAGAGGAAGATAGAAGAGGCAGGGCCATCACATGTGGTGCGCGATGATGATGATGATGATGACGACGATCCGCTGTGGGTGGCTGGGGACGCAGCAGGAGGGGGGCCTGAGGAGGATGGAGGTGCGGCAGGTGCAGAAAGGCCGTTGCCAAGCGCCAAACTTGCGCGCAAAGCAATGGATGCGGCGGCACGGAGGGCGGGGACAACGACTGAACCTGAGTTCCGACCACCTGTCCGGCCAACTGCGTCTGCTACGGCAGCAGCGGCAGCAGTGGCAGGGCACGGGCGCACAGCAGGCACGGTGATTGCGGCGGGGAAGGATGTGAAGATCAAGTGGGCAGAAGGATGGGATCAAGGGAGGTTGGAGGAGACAATCAAGAAGATATTGGAGAGGAAGGATGCAACTGGCAAAATACCATGGAGGGAGCTCTTTCCGCAGAAGAACCAGTTGGATCGTATCGCGGTGGAGGAGTTGTGTGCCATATGTACAGTATGGGTGAAGACAAGGAACAGCGGAACAAGCAACTTGGCAAGCCACGTGCGGAACAACCACTTCGGCACGTGCTTCATCAGGGTCACGCCGGAGGGGTGGGGGAAGTTCACAGATGCAGAGGTCATTCATCCCACCGGTGCTCCCATAGAGTGTGTCATCACGAAAGGAGATCCGCTGTTCTGTCAGGATAGGTTTGAGAGGAAGTTGAGGCGCCTTTGGGTCATCCACGACCTTTCCTTCCGCCTCATTGAAGCAGATGAGTTTCGTGCCATTGTGGTGGAACTGAACCCTAAGGCAACCCTCCCAAACAGGAAGGCTTTCGCTGCTGCCATCCATGGTGACTGGGGGTTGTACAAGGCGTTGATGAAGGAGCTGTTGGATGCAGCCATCGGCCGTATTGCCACGTCCGTTGACATATGGACGGGGCAGAACGGTCGTGCGTACATGGGGATCACAGCGCATTGGTTGAGCGTGGAGTGGCAGAACATGACGGCGGTGTTGGACTTCATTGCTGTGCCAAAGCGGCACACGGGCAAGTATCTTGCCCAGGCGCTGCATTGGGTTTTGTTTGAGGAGTGGGAGCTGGAGGGGAAGGTGAAGGCCATCATCTTCGACAACGCCTCCAACAACAAGAAGATGGCCGACGAGTTGGTGGAACTCTACCCAGACACCTTCGACCCACAGTGGTTTTTTCGGTGCTTTTGCCACGTCGTCAACCTAGCTGTGCAGGCATTGTTGATGGCGGATGCAGCGGTGGAGGAGATGATTGGCAGGGTGCGCAAGGTGGTGCAGACCTTGCGCAACTCGTCGTCGCTGCGAGAGCGGTGGCGAGAGTTGAGGCCAGATCAGGCAGAGCGGTTGGTGGAGGATGTGCGCACGAGGTGGGGCAGCACCCTGGCGATGTTGGAGGCCTTTGTGGAGACACGTGCGACACGGCAGGATTGGATGAGGGGTTGGACGGCAGCTGCGCGACGACCCTTCGAGCTCGATGCGGCAGAGGAGGTGTTGATGGAGGCGCTCATCAGAGTGTTGCAGCCCTTCAACACCGTCTCTGTTCGTATGGAGAGCGAGGTTTGGCCCACTCTGCACTCGGTGTTGCCACGCTACCACCTCTTGCGTGACCATCTCACCACAGAGCAGGCATCCGTCGACACGCCAGCAACACTTGCAGCAGGCATCACAGCAGCAGACGACGTCCTCTCCACCTATAGCTCTGACTACATGACCGACGTGTGCTGGACAGCCACGATGCTGGATCCAGGACGCGGCCTTGCACATTTTGCAAGGCAGAAGGGTGTGGGTTTTGCTACACTGCAGGAGAGCCGGCGGAGATTTGACGGTGTGGTGGCGCCATACCTGCAGGCAGCCCATGCGGCAGACGTTGCTGGTCAGCAGGAGTCAGCGGCCTCCACTGCTGTGTCAGGTGCAGGTGGCAGCAGAGGTGCGGCAGCAGCCTCAGCGGTCTCAGCCACATCCCTTGCTGCCCTCTCCTCCTCAGCCACCGCTACAGCAGCAGGCAGTGGGACAGCAGCATCAGGCAGCAGATCTTTGCGACAGACAGTGTTGGCGGGATTGCACGACGAGTACGCCAACAGCGATGCTCGCCACTCGCCTGCTCCAGCGGAGAGTGAGGTTGACACATATCAGGTGGACCGCACTCGACACGATGTGGTGCGGGGTAAGCCGACGACCTTTTGGAGGATTGAGTCTGGGAGGTGCCCAGGCTTGGGTGCTTGTGCTGTAGACGTGTTCGCCGTGCCAGCATCTAGCGCGCTGTGCGAGCGCGTTTTCAGCCAAAGCAAGAACGTCATCGGTGATAGGCGGCACAACCTTGGCAACCAGACTTTGCGGGCACTCATGTGCCTGAAGTC
>SZWC01002082.1:73519-88499 GCA_023375785.1 Penium margaritaceum | reverse complement strand
TCTCTCTCTCTCTCTCTCTCTCTCTCTCTCTCTCCCTCTCTCTCTCTCTCTCTCTCTCTCTCTCTCTCTCTCTCTCTCTCTCTCTCTCTCTCTCTCTCTCTCTCTCTCTCTCTCTCTCTCTTTCTCTCTCTCTCTCTCTATCTCTCTCTCTCCCCCTCCTTCCCCCTCCTCTCCCCCCTCCCTTCCTTACCTCCTCTCCTCCTTCCTACCCCCCAATCACCATACATACATCCCTCCCTCCCTTGTCCCTGTTGCATGTCTGGTTCCTGTTTTGTGCATTTGCGCCTTGTACAAATGTTGCGTGGTGTGCAAAAAGACCAACATAATGCTCCTCTGACGTCTGGCAGTCATGCCTGAAAAAAATACAAGTGTCAAAAAAATTCAAATTTTTAGGTATATTTATGATGCTCCAAGTGTCATGGTCGATATCGATATTGATATCGACCATTCAATAAATCGACATTGATATCGATATATCGATATCGATATTGATATCGACATTGACCTTTAGGCAAAAAAATATCGACCAAAAAATATTGATATCGATATCGATATCGAAAATATCGATATCGAAATATCGATATCGACAATATTCCCACCCTACTTTGGTTGGTCACTGTGCATGGTAGCCACACTGTGCCACTGCATATTGAAGGTTGTTGTACTTGCTAGTCGATAGCTAGTATTAACAAACCATTGTTTTCCCCTCTGACCATTTGTGACTCGTATTATGAGTTGTCAAAGGTGACCACACATAGTGACATTCTTTGGTCATGGTTTGTGACATATGACTACTTTGGTTGGTCATTGTACATGGTAGCTACACCGTGCCACTACTTATTGAAGGTCTTTGTGCTTGCTAGTTGATACCTGGTGTTCCCAAACCATCGTTCCCCCCTCTGACCATTTGTGACTCGTATTATGAGTTGTCAACGTTGACCACACACAACGGATTTCTTTGGTTAAAGGCAGTACATATGCCTACTTTGGTCGGTCATTGTGCATGGTAGCCACACCGTGGTACTACTTATTGAAGGTTGTTGTACTTGCTAGTTGAAAACTAATATTCCGACAACCATTGTTTCCCCCTCTGACCATTTGTGACTCGTGTTATGGGTTGTGAACGTTGACCACCCATATTGAAATTCTTTGGTCATGGTCAGTGACATATGCCAAGTTTGGTTGTTCGGTGTGCATAGTTTCCACACCGTACCATTACTTATTGAAGTTCTTTGTCCTTTCTAGTCGCTACATAGGGTTCCCAAACCATTGTCTCTCCCTCTGACCATTTGTGACTCGTGTTATGAGTTGTTAATGCTGACCACACATAGTGGACTTCTCTTGTCATAGTCAGTGACGTATGCATCCTTTGGTTAGTCACTGTGCACGCTAGCCATACCGTGCCACTACTTGTTGAAGGTCTTTGTACTTGCTAGTTGATAACTAGTGTTCCCAGCCCATTGTTTCCCCCTCTGACAATCTGTGCCTTTTATTATGAGTTTTCAACGTTGACCACACACTGTGAAATTCTTTTGGTCATGGTTAGTGTCATATGCCTATTTTTGTTTGTCACTATACATGGTTGCCACGCAGTGTCACTATGTATTGAAGGTCTTTGTGCTTTCTAGTTGATCGATAGTGTTCCCAAAGCATTGGTACCCACTCTCACTATCTGTGACTCTTGTTGTGAGTTGTTAACGTTGACCACATGGAGTGAAATTCTTTGGTCATGGTCAGTGACATATGCATACTTTGGTTGGTCACTGTGCATGGTAGCCAAACTGTGCCACTACACATTGAAGGTCTTTGTACTTCCTATTCGATAACTAGTATTCACAAACCATTGTTTCCCCCTTTGACCATTTGTGACTTGCGTTATGAGTTGTCAATGTTGACCACACATAGTGACATTCTTTGGTCATGGTCAGTGACATATGCCAACTTTGCTTGGTCAGTGTACATGGTAGCCACACCATGCCACTACATATAGAAGGTCCTTGTTCTTGCTAGTTGATACCTGATGTTCCCAAACCATCGTTTCCCCCTCTCACCATTTGTGACTCGTATTATGAGTTGTCAACGTTGACCACACACAACGGATTTCTTTGGTCAAAGGCAGTACATATGCCTACTTTGGTCGGTCATTGTGCATGGTAGCCACACCGTGCTACTAGATATTGAAGGTCGTTGTTCTTGCTAGTTGAAAACTAATATTCCAAAACCATTCATTCCCCCTCCGACCATTTGTGACTCGTGTTATGGGTTGTGAACGTTGAGCACCCATATTAAAATTCGTTGGTCATCGTCAGTAACATATGCCTAGTTTGGTTGTTCGGTGTGCATAGTTGCCAGACCGTGCCACTACTTATTGAATTTCTTTGTCCTTTCTAGTCGCTACATAAGGTTCCAATCTATTGTCTCTCCGTTTGACCATTTGTGACTCGTGTTATGAGTTGTCCATGTTGACCACACATAGTGGACTTCTTTGGTCATAGTCAGTGATGTATGCATCCTCTGGTTGGTCACTGTGCACGCTAGCCACACCGTGCCACTAATTTTTGAAGGTATTTGTACTTCCTAGTTGATAACTAGTGTTCCCAACCCATTGTTTCCCCCTCTGACCATTTGTGACTCGTGTTATGAGTTTTCAACATTGACCACACACTGTGAAATTCTTTTGGTCATGGTTTGTGGCATATGCCTACTTTGGTTTATCACTGTAAATGGTTGCCACGCCTTGTCACTACGTATTGAAGGTATTTGTGCTTTCTAGTTGATAGCTAGTGTTCCCAAACCATTGTTACCCCCTCTGACTATCTGTGACTCTTGTTGTGAGTTGTCAACGTTGACCACATGAAGTGAAATTCTTTGGTCATGGTCAGTGACATATACATATTTTGGTTGGTCAATGTGCATGGTAGCCACACTGTGCCACTGCATATTGAAGGTCTTTGTACTTGCTAGTCGATAACTAGTATTCACAAACCATTGTTTCCCCCTCTGACCATTTGTGACTCGTATTATGAGTTGTCAAAGTTGACCACACATAGTGGACTTCTTTGGTAATGGTCAGTGACGTATGCATCCTTTGGTTGGTCACTGTGCACGCTAGCCACACCGTGCCACTAATTTTTGAAGGTATTTGTACTTCCTAGTTGATAACTAGTGTTCCCAACCCATTGTTTCCCCCTCTGACCATTTGTGACTCGTATTATGAGTTGTCAACGTTGACCACATGTAGTGAAATTCTTTGGTCATGGTCAGTGACATATACATATTTTGGTTGGTCAATGTGCATGGTAGCCACACTGTGCCACTGCATATTGAAGGTCTTTGTACTTGCTAGTTGATAACTAGTGTTCCCAACCCATTTTTTCCCCCTCTGACCATTTGTGACTCGTGTTATGAGTTTTCAACGTTGACCACACACTGTGAAATTCTTGTGGTCATGGTTAGAGGCATATGCCTACCTTGGTTTGTCACTGTACATGGTTGCCACGCCGTGTCTCTACGTATTGAAGGTCTTTGTGCTTTCTAGTTGATAGCTAGTGTTCCCAGACCATTGTTACCCCCTCTGAGTATATGTGACTCTTGTTGGGAGTTGTCAACGTTGACCACATGAAGTGAATTTCTTTGGCCATGCTCAGTGACATATGCATACTTTGGTTGGTCACTGTGCATGGTAGCCACACTGTGCCACTGCATATTGAAGGTCTTTGTACTTGCTCATCGATAACTAGTATTCACAAACCATTGTTTCCCCCTCTGACCATTTGTGACTCGTGTTATGAGTTGTCAAAGCTGACCACACATAGTGACATTCTTTGGTCATGGTCAGTGACATGTTCCTACTTCGGTGGGTCATTCTTTTGGAATTTTGCAATGGTCTTTCTATTGGAAGAGTGCCAGGACACCGGTCCAGGTGGGCACTTCAGTGAGGACAAGACATGAAGAAGCTGGCAAAATACCGTAGTGGCACCCATATTCACCCCTTTTTTCATTTGCTGTTTAGTGCTATCTATATTCTCCTAATCTTGGTCATTTTTGAACTTTTTGGGCGAGGCATTTGGTGGGAAAAGTTCCTCTTTTATGAAGAAAAATCGTGCTTTACGTGTCTCGACATGTAATTTTGGTGCAAAGGAATTATTTATGTGACACATGGGCGAACTAAGAAAATTAATTTACACGAATATGGGTGCCAGTATGGTACTACTCTTGCGACAAGATGTAGACCGACGTGGAAACCTTGTGTGAATAGTATGACACTTGATAGAAACACAAATGTCGTCGCACGCAGCCAGGTGGTATACTCCAGCCCCTATCTGTTCCGACGGAAGAGTGGGCCGATATCAGTGTGGACTTCGTGACGGGACTGCCCGCCACTCTTGAGGGGTATGAAGCCATCTTCAACGTAGTGGACAGATTTTCCAAAATTTTGTAGTTCATCCAGACAACGCCCATCATCACCATAGAAGGAACAGAGAGGTTGTTTCTAAATCAGATCGTACGGCTACATGGAGTACCACGTACCATCGTCATCGCTAGGGACGACCACTTCACAAGCTGTTCTTGGTGAGAATTGATGGCACGCTACAACAGTCGGATCCAGTTATCCACGACCTTCCATCCTGAGACCAACAGGCAAACTGAGCGAACCAACCAAAAGCTCAAACAACTTTTCCAAACTTCATGCGAGCCACACGACATTAAATAGGCAGCAAAACGGCCGACCACCGAACTCGCATAAGACTCCACCACTCCACCGCAACTGGGAAAATACCTTTCAAGGTGGTGTACACAAATTTCCCACCACACCATTAGGTTTGCAGAGTCAGAGTAACATTCCTGTGCTTGACATCCACCATCAAGACTTCACAAGCATCTAGGAGGTTACATGGCAGGCTCTCTCAAAGACACAAGAAGCCATGAAGCAGGTAGTTGATCGACATTGCAGTAATGACGTGTTTAGTGCTAGCGGTCGCGTCCCCCTCAACTCGGTGAATATCAAAATCCGAGGACAAGACTTCGTGAAGCTCAAAACGCCACTGGTTGGGACCGTTTTAGATTGAGCAAATGCAAACCCCAGTAGTTTCTCGACTCTGCCTCCCTAACAGATCCACCATGTCTTCCACATCAGCAAGCTCGAGCACTATCGGGATACCGGTCAAAACTTCCTTGACAAAGACGTCGCACCTCCACCACCTGTCCAAGTGGATAGGGAGTATGTGATTGAAGATATCCTCGAGCATCGGCACTGTGGAAAAGCGACCAAATATCTGGTCAAGTGGCACAGCTACGACACCGCACACAATAGTTGGGAGCCCTACGACAACCACCGGGATGTCGATCACCTGATAAATGGTTGCTTTCGTCGTCACCGTCCGACGTCTACTAGGGCGCCGGGACGTTGCGGCTAAAAGGATAGGAAATATTACGTCCCTGACGTACACGAATCCCTAGAAATTACGTGTGGGTATTTTTGTTCTTACATTCATGGCCCACTATGCAACGACTTTAGGATTTTTTGCCGTTCGGTCAAGAGCATTTTGGCTAATTGTCCTCAACATCCAGTGTGACGTTACAGAAGTTTCTGACAACTGTGACCACTTTCAAGAAGGGTGGACAAAAGTGTCGTGAACCATATTGATGTTTCGATATGTTTCGGTTGATGCTGGACTTCATAAAGAAGTCTCCAGCTATTCTCGAAGTCCCTCGAGTTCTCAGTGGATGTTCTAGAATCCACCACTCACGATGCGACCTCGCACGTTTCGCTCGTCTCGAACGCCGATGACCTGACTTATGCCTCATTCTCATTCTCGAAATCATATATGTGTGCTCACCTCACTCGAATATTTCCATTGATGTACACTTAGTGCTTAATATATTTTATTAATTTGTCTCAAAACCCGAATCGTCTTTTGTCCCGCACCTCATTCCTGTGAACCACCTAAATTTCGCTCGGCATAACACTTGACACCTGTCATAAAAGTACACATACTGCTTGATACAAATTATCTATATTTCCCAAACTTTCGAATTGTCTTCTGTCCTGCACCTCATCCCTCTGAGCCACCTACGTTTCGCCCAGCGAAACAAAACAGACTAGCAAGTGTGACAACAGGACAGTCGACTAGACGTGGAATTTGACCACTGAAGTAGGCTCAATTCATAACATGATGAGGTAGGTCCACCTTAGACGGAACATATTAAAAAAGAACATGGGCAAATCCATAAAATGATTGTTCATTTTTAGGGCGGAGTGACCATTTACCCCTCATTTTGGGGAATAAGCCCGAGACCCCACTACCTCGGAACAATGAGCCTCATTCGCCCCTATCGCGGAATAGTAAGCCTGATTCGTCCCTGCCTCGCAACAGTAAGCCTGATTTTCCCCTTCCGCATGGATGCGAGTTTTCAGGCATACGAAATAAATGGTATACCCTTGTTGTTTGTTGAAAGGCAGCATGTCGACGTCGCATGGATACGGTGGCGACATGCTGATGTCACCTTATTGGCCCAAAAATCACAAAATCAGTTATACAGGGATTTGTGATTTTTTGGAATTGGTTTGTGGGGAGTTTGCATGGGGGGTCCACGACTCCCCATGCATTGAAAGGGAACCGCAGGGTCCCGCTACCACGGGGCCCTACAGGTACCCATGCAAAAGTAAAGCACTTTAACCCCGTTAGTCACGAAGGGGTGCGTTTATGTATGGTTTGTATATACAACATGAGTAGAAAGTGTTTTCAAAATAAGAAAAATGACAAATGGGGAGTTTTAAACTCCCCATTTCTTATGCACTGGGGATTCCGGCCAACGGGTGTCGACTGGAATCACCGGCACTGGAAGAACCCCCCTCTCCCCGCAAGCTGCTCGTCCCTGCAGGCTTTTTGGCACCTGTTCCATCACAACCCTCAATCACGAGGGCCTCGATCGGCAGGGTGGGTGGGCTGGTGGATGGACTGGTGGACTGCGGGGGGGGAGGGGGGGGGAGGGGGGATGGGTGTTATGCAGAACGCAGCGTAGATGGTGAACAGGTAGAAGTTGCTAGGCAGAATNTTTAAACTCCCCATTTCTTATGCACTGGGGATTCCGGCCAACGGGTGTCGACTGGAATCACCGGCACTGGAAGAACCCCCCTCTCCCCGCAAGCTGCTCGTCCCTGCAGGCTTTTTGGCACCTGTTCCATCACAACCCTCAATCACGAGGGCCTCGATCGGCAGGGTGGGTGGGCTGGTGGATGGACTGGTGGACTGCGGGGGGGGAGGGGGGGGGAGGGGGGATGGGTGTTATGCAGAACGCAGCGTAGATGGTGAACAGGTAGAAGTTGCTAGGCAGAATATGATTTAGAATTTGGGACACCTGAGCAATTTATAATTATCGGTAAGTGTACTTCGACAACCTGTGTCAAAATGATCGAACATATACATACAAGTGTCGGGTTACAAATGAAGCATAGTCGGGGACGTTGGATCGATTGTCGAGTGATGCGTGCGAAGTCGCGTCGTGAGTGGTCGAATTCGAGAGGGTCCGTCGAGAAGTCGGGGGTCTTCGAGAATCGACGGTGAAGATGCGAGATGCATCTTTATAAATCCAGATTTTTCTCGGTGCATCGAGAAGTCGACCAAAAAGGTCGTGATACTTCTGTTCGTAGGTTCATGAAAGTGGTCGAAGCTGTCGGAAGGTTCGAGAATATCCACTGAGGGCGGGATAGTTGGCCAATCTGCCCTTGACCGTTGGAGTAAATATCGTGGTTCTCGCGATGCGATGGGCTGTTTGTGTAATAACAGAAATACCCAATTGGAAAGATTAGGGATTTGTGTACGTCTGATACGTAACACTCCCCCCTTTTAGCCGCGACGTCCCAGTGCGCGTAGAGATGTGGCCCCGTGATGACGGTAGTAGCCGTCGATGAGATGATCAATGTCTCGGAGGTTGTCGTAGGGTTCCCAGCTGTTATGTGCGGCGTTGTAGCCGCGCCATTTGATGAGATACTCTGTTGTCTTGCCTCGTTGTCGATGGCTGAGGATGTCCTCAATGACGTACTCCGTGTCTTCGTCCACTTGAACGGGAGGCAGAGGAGGGACATCTCTGCCAGGGAAGTTCTCTCCGGGGTCTCGGTAGTGCTTGAGTCTGTTGATATGGAACAACGGATGAACTTGCATAGTGTCGGGGAGTTTGAGTCTTGCAACCGCTGGGGTTTGCATGCGCTCGATCTCAAACGGACCCAACCATCGGGGTTTGAGTTTCGAACAGTCAGATCCATGGAGCCTGATGTTCGCCGAGCTGAGGAGGAATTTTTCGCCAGCGATGAAGATGTTGTCACTGCGACGTCGGTTAGCTGCTCGCTTCATCACTGCTTGCGTCTTCGCGAGGGTTTGTTTTGTTTCTTTCCAGATGGTGGTGAAGTCTTGGCGTTGAACATCGACCACGGGAATGTTGCTGCAATTTTGTAGTCCAACTGGTGTGGCGGGAATTTTGCCATAGACCACTTCAAATGGAGTTTTTCCTGTTGCGTTGGAAACTGCCAAATCATATGCGATTTCGGCGGTTGGGAGTTCTTTTGTCCAATCCGTCCTGTGAGGTTCGCATGGTGTTTGGAGAAGCCATTCGAGCGTCTGAGTTGTTCGCTCGGTTTGACCATTGATTTGAGGGTGAAACGTCGTTGAAAGTTGAATTCTGCTACCGTAGCAATTCATCATTCTGCACCAGAAACAACTAGTGAATCGAACGTCTTCGTCGCTCATGATGGTTCTCGGTATACCGTGTAGCCGTACGATGTTGTTTAGAAACAATCATACTGTTCCCTCGGTGGTGACGGTGGTCGTTGTTGGGATGAAGTGGGACATTTTGGAAAACCTGTCAACGACCACGAGGATTGCGTCATATTCCTCGGGTGTGACTGGTAATCCCTTGACAAAGTCCATGGAGATGTCTGCCCATGGTTTCGTCGGAAGAAGGAGTGGTTGCAGAAGTCCGGGTGGCCTCGTGCGACGGGATTTTTGTCGCTGACATGTGTCGTAGGTTTTGTAGAAGTTGGCCACATTGGATTGCATCTTGTGCCACCAATAGTTATTTGCCAGATTCTTTAGAGTCTTGCCCACTCCAAAGTTTCCACCTCGTCCGGTGTCGTGGCACTCTTCAAACAATATACGTCAAAGTTCATCGTTCAGGGGAACGACCACTTGGCGAGTGAAGCGCCGTCGCCAGTAGGGTGCGTCGAACCATAATTTTGTTTTTTCATATCGGCGTATTGGTCGTAGCCTCGTGCAAATAGTCGCTCGAGGTAGGGGTCTCGATGCAGCTATAGAGTCACCAAGACAGCCACAAAATCTTGTCGACGGTTGAGTGCGTCCGCCGGATTGACTATGCCTGGCCGGTACTCGATATCATAGTCAAACTCGGATTGAAGGAACTCCATCCATCGGGTTTGACGTTGACTCAGATTCGGCTGCATATTCAAATGTTATAACGCGTAGTGGTCGGTGCGCACGATGCATCGGCGACATTCCAGATAGCACCGCCACGTCTAGAACGCGTGCCCGACTGCCAGCATCTCCTTCTCGTGTATTGCGCAATTGAGTTCCGGTCCTTGCAGTTTTTGAGACGTGTACGCGACCGGTTGCTTGCCGTTGCCATGGTCTTGCAGAAGGACCGAAACAATGGCTCGGTCTGATGCATCCATGGCCACGACGTAGTCGACCGTTGGATCGACCAATCGTAGGACTGCCGTCGAGGTCAGAGCGTTTCGCAAAGTGGTGAACGCTTCTTGTTCGCTTTTTCCCCATTGCCACTCGTTTTCCTTTTGAGTGAGGTTGGAAAGAGGCGCTGACACTCGGGCGTAGTCCCGTACAAATCACTGGTAGTAATTGTAGAATCCGAGAAAAACCTGAATTCCTTGAAGGTTGGTCGGTGTCGGCCAATCAACGACTCCTGCCACCTTTTTTGGATCCATGGTGATCCGTCCATCGTTGATGACGTGACCCAAAAACTCGATCAAACGACGGCCGAAGACTCATTCCAAGAGTTTTCCGAAAAATTCATCTCTTTGTAGAACTTGGAGGACTTCTTGACGATGTCCATCGTGCTCCTCCGGGATGCGGCTGTACACCAGAACGTCGTCGAGGTACACCACGACAACATTGTCGAGGTTCGGTAAAAAATGTTGTTTATTGCCGCCATGAACATTGCCAAGGCATTTGTAAGTCCGAACTACATGACCGTGAACTCAAAGTGCTGGGAGCAGGTTCGAAACGCCGTCTTCTCGATACCAGGGAGTGCCACACGTATCTGGTGATATCCATTGCGTAAGTCGATTTTGCTACAAATTCGAGCCCCTCAGAGTTGGTAAATATCTTTGTGAGATCAGGGAAGAGGATAGCGGTTCTTGATGGTAGCGTCATTCAACGCCCGATAATCCACGCACATCCGCATCTCGCCAATTTTATTTTTTACAAATAATACTGGTGCGACGTTTGGTGACGTGGATGGGCGGATGAACCCCTGACCGGGTATCTCATCGAGCTACTTTTTCAGCTCAATCAGCCGGTGATTGCTCATCGGATAGGCCCCTCGAACAGTAGGTTTGCTGCTCGGCTTCAATTCAATGCGATGGTCGATGTCTCGTTGAGGAGGTAAAGTTCTCGGGAGTTCGATGGGGAAGGCATTTGCAAACTCTTGGATGAGTGGTGCGAACTCTTCGAATACCATCGTGAACTTCGTCGATGCCGATGAGGCTGATGAGGCCGATGATGGGTCAGGTGCTGCCAATTCTGCTTCTCCCATTGGCTTAAGATGTATGAGCCAGGCACAAGCTCCTCGTCGTATACAGTGCTTGGCCACGTTGAGTGATATCGGCTATAGAGGTTGTCGCTTTTTGGCTTCCACGGGTTCCTCTGCTACTTCTACCTCTGTTGCTTCCACTGTCTGCTTCCATCCCGCACATGGAAGTTGTCGCTTGGAACCGTCGATCTCCACGTAGATGTCGCCGTTGTTCTAGTCGACCTGCGGATTATGCTGGTACAGGAAATCTCGTCCGAGGATGGTTTTGTGATCCCTCATTGGACAAGACCTCCAGACCGTTATATCCCGTAGATCCCCCACTTGTAGTCGTAGAGGTTCTTGGAGTCTCCGTATCTGTAGCCTCTCATTGACGGTTTTTCCTTCAAACACCCCTGGTTTGGTCTGCAAACCCAGCTTGCAAACCATGTTGTTGCTTACGAAGGTGTGTGAAGCTCCTTCATCCAATAATGCCGCTACCATTCTGCGACTTCTACATCCTCGAGGCTGAAATTTTAGCAGTATGGCTTGTTGGTCGTCCTCGTGCCCCTCGTCTAACTTTGCGATCCCAGAAACCCTCTACGGCGATGTGGGCCATTCAGATAGGCGATCGTTCGGCACATATCGTTCCTCACAGACAAGAGTTGCGCCTCTTACTCCTGCCCTTTGCCGTTTTCTGACTCATTTTTCTACGACTTCTCCCCCTTTTTGGTTTGCTGCTTGCTCCGACAATTGTGAGCGATGTGCCCGACTTTTCCGTAGTTGTGGTAGGTTTGCGTATCTCTCTGGTCGATGGTGTCCACTTCCATCGGAGTCGAGGAGTCCGCCGAATGGTCCTTTCCATTCCCACGATAATTGTGGTTAGGAGGTCGCCAGCCCTAGGATTCCTGGATCCGAGTGTTGTAGTCGGCACTATCGATCCTTTTTGCCGTTGCGATCATCCGTGGTAAGTCGTTTTGGCTGCCGAAAATACCGATTACTCGCCGGATATCTCGCTTGAGGTCGTTGTTGTTGTGAAAGCAGAGTTCGTCGGGGGCGATGTTTGCTCCGGTGATAATATCGTGGAATCTCCGCCTGTACTCCATCACACTTGACTGTTGACGTAGAGGCTGGAGCCTTCAGCGCACGTCGAACTTTTCGTTCAGTCATCCAAAGCGTGCAAGCATCGCGCGCAAGAACTCGTTCTAGTTGGTTGGTGGCGTTAGTGCGTCTTGCCATTGTGGGTTGTTCTGCTCCAAGGGTAAAACATTTGCGGTTGGCGATATGAAACTGGCGCCGTTGGCCGTTGATGATGCTCCACTGGTCTCTTGCTGCCGTTGGATGGTCTTTAGATCGGACCACCAACTTAACTCCGTGCCACGTAAAAGCGCGGCCGCGAGGTCAATTTTCTTTTGACCGTCGTTGACCCCAGTAGCGGTGAAGTACACATCCAAACTCGTCAGCCACATCCAAACCGTCGGTTCCTTTGAGTTTGCAGGATGGAACGGTTCTGGTGGAGCCGGACAAATTTTGGGTTTGCTCGAGAGTTGGGAATTTCTCTCGACGAGCACCGCTTCACACGCGTTTGCGCTGCGAAGAGCCTCCATTGCGATGTTGAGTTGCTGAAGCAAATAGCTCTTGATTCCCTCCAGCGCGGAGATCCTGTTCGCCAGTTCCTCGTTGACCCGCGCATGTCGTCTAGTGCCATCTGTCGTCCCTGCTATGGTCATTGAGGCTGTCGGTAGGGGCGGCTGGTTTGTCGCCATTGGGTCCGCGACCGGATTGGTCGTCGAAGCCGTAGGGGTTGATCCAGATGCCGCGTAGCCTGCCACGCCAGTATTTGTTGTCGCTTTGGGGTTCATGTGCTTTAGCACGTTCTGCTCCTCCATCGCCGAAGTCGTCGCCAAGACCCGCTACTACTCTTCGGCTGCGCTCGCCCGCTTCACGTCATAGCCGCGAAGTCTATGAAGTCTTGATGTGGGAGATGCGCTGACGGCTTGTGCGAGGTAGTCCTCAGAATGGGTAAAGTCGTCGGATGCCTCTTCAGCACCGTTGCGCTTTGATACCAAGTGTTGTGCCGAACGGAGCGTAGATGGTGAACAGGTAGAAGTTGCAAGGCAGAACACGATTTAGAATTTGGGACACTTGAGCAATTTATAATTAGCGATAAGTGTACCTCGATAACAAGTGTTGAAATGATCGAACATATAAGTTAAATTGTCGAGTTACAAATGAGGCATAGTTAGGGTCGTTGGGTCGATTGTCCAGTGACGCGAGCGGAGTCGCGTCGTGAGTGGTCGGATTTGAGAAGGTCTGCTCAGAAGTCGAGGGTCTTCGAGAATCGACGGCGAAGATGCGAAATGCATCTTTATAAATCCAGATTTGTCTCGGTGCGTCGAGAAGTCGACCGAAAAGGTCGTGATACTTCTGTTCGTAGGTTCGCAAGAGTGGTCGAAGCTGTCGAAAGGTTGGGGAATATCCACTGAGGGCGGGGCAGTTGGCCAATTTGCCCTTGACCGTCGGAGTGAATATCGTGGTTCTCATTTCGCGATGGGCTGTTTGTGTAGTAACAGAAAGGCCCACTCAAAAAGACTAGGGACTCGTGGGCGTCTGGTACGTAACAGGGGGAGGGGGGAGGGGTGGGATTGCTGTTGGTCGACGAAGTGCCGACCGGCATTTCCTTCGCGCAAATTCCCCCCCCCCTCTCCCCCCCCCCCCCCCCCTCCCCCCCCCCTCCCCGCCCGCCCACCCCTCAATGCTCTTGCAGCCCTCCATCGCGATGACCGCGATGGAGGGTCGCGATATAGCACACCATGCCCGATTTCACCGTGCGCGAGCCGTGACATGCATCCCTGTTCGAGCATGGTGGAAAACGGTGGGCTAATGGGGCTTTTCCTTGCCGGAAAGGGGCGGATGGGGTTTCTCGTTCTGACGGAGGGGCGAATGGGGTTTATTGTTCCGAGGGAGGTTGAATGGGAGTTACTGTTCCGATGGGGGGGCATATGAGGGTTACGGGTCACAAAACATGGGGGAATCAGTATTTTCACCGTCAGCTTTAACCCAACAACAAGCGAAGGATCACGGCAGGAGAGCGCAAGTCACAGCGGCCATGGCGACGAAGCGAGGGTCGCCGAACAATCTCCGCCCTTCGTGCTCCAATGGCCGCCGCCGCCGCCGCCCCCCCCTCCACCGGTACATGTTGGCACGCGGCAGGCTGCCTCTGGCGCTCTTCCTCCGCTTGGGCCGCTTGAGGTCGGGGGTAAGGGCAACGTCGTGGAGAAGTCTGTTGACGAGGGCAGCATCAGAGAGCTTCCAGCTCGAGGCCGAGGCAGTGACCGGACAGGTGTGTGGTGGACGGCGAGAGAGAGGCCAGCAGCAAGGGCGCAGTGTTGTCGTCAACGCTGAAACCGTTGCGCAGTTAGGGCGTGCGTGGCAGCCCTCGGAAGCTGAGCACGGGCTCGCGAAGCAGGGGGCGGCGGCGACGGCGGCGGCAGATCAACAGGTGGAGGAGGTGGAGGCTACGGATGACGACGAGGAGCACCACCAGGAGCAGCAGCAGCAGCAGCGGCAGCAGCAGCAGCGGCAGCGGCAGCAGCAGCAGCAGCAGCAGCAGCAGCAGCAGCAGCAGCAGCAGCAGCAGCAGCAGCAGCATCAGCAGCAGCAGCAGCAGCAGCAGCGGCAGCAGCAGCAGCAGCAGCAGCAGCAGCAGCAGCAGCAGCAGCAGCAGCAGCAGCAGCAGCAGCAGCAGCAGCAGCAGCAGCAGCAGCAGCAGCAGCAGCAGCAGGCGGAGGAGGAGAAGCAGCAGAAACAGCAACAGCAGCAACGGCAGCAATGTCAGCAGCAGCAGCAGCAGCAGCAGGGACAAGAGATATCGCGGAACCAGCAGTGTCCTACGGAGGACGTACGTCAGCAACAAGATGAAGAGGTGGCAGGACAACAGAATGAAGTATTGTCGGGCGACACCTGCAGCGATGGTGGCGGCGGTGGCGGCAGCAGCGGCAGCAGCAGCATGAGGGGCACGGACAGTGAGAGCAGCGATGAAGAGGCGCACGACAGGCGGAGGAAGAAGGCGCGCAGTGGTGGTGCTGGGTTGTTTGCCTACACTGCACATGAGGTTGGTGCTCATCAAGGGAATCCAGACAAATCCAGACAAGTGCAAGACATGATTGGCGTGGGGAGGAAAGAAGGGTGGTGGGATTTGGAATGGCAAGGAGTATGGGCT
>SZWC01002081.1:207170-240741 GCA_023375785.1 Penium margaritaceum | reverse complement strand
TAGCAAGTACAAAGACCTTCAGCAAGCAGTGGCACGGTGTGGCTAGCATGCACAGTGACCAACCAAAGGATGCATATGTCACTCACTATGACCGAAGAAGTCCACTATGTGTGGTCAACATTGAAAACTCATAACACGAGTCACAAATGGTCAGAGGGAGAGACAATGGTTTGGGAACCCTATGTTTTTACTAGAAAAGACAAGGAACTTCAATATGTATTGGCACGGTGTGGCTAATGTGCACACCAAGCAACCAAACTAGGCATATGTCACTGACCATGACCAAAGAATTTCAATATGGGTGGTCAACGTTCACCAACCATAACACGAGTCACAAACGGTCAGAGGTGGAAACAATGGTCCGGGAATATCATTTATCAACTAGCAACTACAACGACCTTCAATCTGTAGTAGCACGGTGTGGCTACCATGCACAATGACCGACCAAAGTAGCCATATGTACTGCCTTTGACCAAAGAAATCCGCTGTGTGTGGTCAACGTTGACATCTCATAATACGATTTACAAATGGTCATAGGGGGAAACAATGGTTTGGGAACACCAGGTATCAACTAGCAAGCACAATGACCTTCAATGACTTGTGGCACGGTGTGGACACCATGCACAATGACCGACCAAAGTATGCATGTCACTGACCATGACCAAAGAATGTCACCATGTGTGGTAAACTTTGACAACTCATAACACGAGTCACAAATGGTCAGAGTGGAAGAAAATGGTTTCTGAATACTAGTGATCGACTAGCAAGTACAAATACCTTCAATATGTAGTTGCACAATGTGGCTACAATGCACAGTGACCAACAAAAGTATGCATATGTCACTAACCATGACCGAAGAATTTCACTCCATGTGGTCAATGTTGACAACTCACAACAGGAGTCACAAATAGTGAGAGAGACTAACAATGGTTTGGGAAGACTAGATATCAACTAGAAAGCACAAAGACCTTCAATACGTAGTGACACGGTGTGGTAACCATGTACAGTGAAAAACCAAAGTATGCATATGTCACTAACCATGACCAAAAGAATTTCACAGTGTGTGGTCAACGTTGAAAACTCATAACACGAGTCACAAATGGTCAGAGGGGGAAACAATGGGTTGGGGACATTAGTTATCGACTAGCAAGTACAAAGACCTTCAACAAGCAGTGGCTCGGTGTGGCTAGCATGCACAGTGACCAACAAAAGGATGCATACATCACTGACTATGACCGAAGAAGTCCACTATGTGTGGTCAACATTGNGGTCTGGGAATATCATTCCTCAACAAGCACGTACAACGACCTTCAATACGTAGTAGCATGGTTTGGCTATCATGCAAAATGACCGACCAAAGTAGGCATATGCACTGCCTTTGCCCAAAGAAATCCGCAGTATGTGGTCAACATTGACAACTCATAATACGAGTCACAAATGGTCAGAGGGAGAAACAATGGTTCGAGAACACCAGGTATCAACTAGCAAGCACGAGGACCTTCTATAAGTTGTGGCACGGTGTGGATATCATGCACGATGACCAACCAAAGTAGGCATATGTCACTGACCATGAACAAATAATGTCACTAAGTGTGGTAAACTTTGACAACTCATAACACGAGTCACAAATGGTCAGAGTGGAAGATAATGGTTTGTGAATACTAGTTATCGAGTAGCAAGTACAAATACATTCAATATGTAGTGGCACAGTGTTGCTACCATGTACAGTGACCAACCAAAGTATGCATATGTAACTGACCATGACCAACGAATTCCACTTCATGTGGTCAACGTTGACAACTCACATCACGAGTCACAGATAGTCAGGGGAAGGTAACAATGGGTTGGGAACACTTTCTATCAACTAGAAAGCATAAAGACCTTCAATACNTAGCAAGTACAAAGACCTTCAGCAAGCAGTGGCACGGTGTGGCTAGCATGCACAGTGACCAACCAAAGGATGCATATGTCACTCACTATGACCGAAGAAGTCCACTATGTGTGGTCAACATTGAAAACTCATAACACGAGTCACAAATGGTCAGAGGGAGAGACAATGGTTTGGGAACCCTATGTTTTTACTAGAAAAGACAAGGAACTTCAATATGTATTGGCACGGTGTGGCTAATGTGCACACCAAACAACCAAACTAGGCATATGTCACTGACCATGACCAAAGAATTTCAATATGGGCAGTCAACGTTCACCAACCATAACACGAGTCACAAACGGTCACAGGGGGAAACAATGGTCTGGGAATATCATTCCTCAACAAGCACGTACAACGACCTTCAATACGTAGTAGCATGGTTTGGCTATCATGCAAAATGACCGACCAAAGTAGGCATATGCACTGCCTTTGCCCAAAGAAATCCGCAGTATGTGGTCAACATTGACAACTCATAATACGAGTCACAAATGGTCAGAGGGAGAAACAATGGTTCGAGAACACCAGGTATCAACTAGCAAGCACGAGGACCTTCTATAATTTGTGGCACGGTGTGGATATCATGCACGATGACCAACCAAAGTAGGCATATGTCACTGACCATGAACAAATAATGTCACTAAGTGTGGTAAACTTTGACAACTCATAACACGAGTCACAAATGGTCAGAGTGGAAGATAATGGTTTGTGAATACTAGTTATCGAGTAGCAAGTACAAATACATTCAATATGTAGTGGCACAGTGTTGCGACCATGTACAGTGACCAACCAAAGTCTGCATATGTAACTGACCATGACCAACGAATTCCACTTCATGTGGTCAACGTTGACAACTCATAACACGAGGCACAAATGGTCAGAGGGGAAAGCAATGGTCTGGGAACATCAGTTCTGACTTAGCAATGACAACGACCTTCAATCCGTAGTAGCATGGTTTGGCTATCATGCAAAATGACCGACCAAAGTAGGCATATGCACTGCCTTTGCCCAAAGAAATCCGCAGTATGTGGTCAACATTGACAACGCATACTACGAGTCACAAATGGTCAGAGTGGAAGATAATGGTTTGTGAATACTAGTTATCGAGTAGCAAGTACAAATACATTCAATATGTAGTGGCACAGTGTTGCGACCATGTACAGTGACCAACCAAAGTCTGCATATGTAACTGACCATGACCAACGAATTCCACTTCATGTGGTCAACGTTGACAACTCATAACACGAGGCACAAATGGTCAGAGGGGAAAGCAATGGTCTGGGAACATCAGTTCTGACTTAGCAATGACAACGACCTTCAATCCGTAGTAGCATGGTTTGGCTATCATGCAAAATGACCGACCAAAGTAGGCATATGCACTGCCTTTGCCCAAAGAAATCCGCAGTATGTGGTCAACATTGACAACGCATACTACGAGTCACAAATGGTCAGAGTGGAAGATAATGGTTTGTGAATACTAGTTATCGAGTAGCAAGTACAAATACATTCAATATGTAGTGGCACAGTGTTGCGACCATGTACAGTGACCAACCAAAGTCTGCATATGTAACTGACCATGACCAACGAATTCCACTTCATGTGGTCAACGTTGACAACTCATAACACGAGGCACAAATGGTCAGAGGGGAAAGCAATGGTCTGGGAACATCAGTTCTGACTTAGCAATGACAACGACCTTCAATCCGTAGTAGCATGGTTTGGCTATCATGCAAAATGACCGACCAAAGTAGGCATATGCACTGCCTTTGCCCAAAGAAATCCGCAGTATGTGGTCAACATTGACAACGCATACTACGAGTCACAAATGGTCAGAGTGGAAGATAATGGTTTGTGAATACTAGTTATCGAGTAGCAAGTACAAATACATTCAATATGTAGTGGCACAGTGTTGCGACCATGTACAGTGACCAACCAAAGTCTGCATATGTAACTGACCATGACCAACGAATTCCACTTCATGTGGTCAACGTTGACAACTCATAACACGAGGCACAAATGGTCAGAGGGGAAAGCAATGGTCTGGGAACATCAGTTCTGACTTAGCAATGACAACGACCTTCAATCCGTAGTAGCATGGTTTGGCTATCATGCAAAATGACCGACCAAAGTAGGCATATGCACTGCCTTTGCCCAAAGAAATCCGCAGTATGTGGTCAACATTGACAACGCATACTACGAGTCACAAATGGTCAGAGTGGAAGATAATGGTTTGTGAATACTAGTTATCGAGTAGCAAGTACAAATACATTCAATATGTAGTGGCACAGTGTTGCGACCATGTACAGTGACCAACCAAAGTCTGCATATGTAACTGACCATGACCAACGAATTCCACTTCATGTGGTCAACGTTGACAACTCATAACACGAGGCACAAATGGTCAGAGGGGAAAGCAATGGTCTGGGAACATCAGTTCTGACTTAGCAATGACAACGACCTTCAATCCGTAGTAGCATGGTTTGGCTATCATGCAAAATGACCGACCAAAGTAGGCATATGCACTGCCTTTGCCCAAAGAAATCCGCAGTATGTGGTCAACATTGACAACGCATACTACGAGTCACAAATGGTCAGAGTGGAAGATAATGGTTTGTGAATACTAGTTATCGAGTAGCAAGTACAAATACATTCAATATGTAGTGGCACAGTGTTGCGACCATGTACAGTGACCAACCAAAGTCTGCATATGTAACTGACCATGACCAACGAATTCCACTTCATGTGGTCAACGTTGACAACTCATAACACGAGGCACAAATGGTCAGAGGGGAAAGCAATGGTCTGGGAACATCAGTTCTGACTTAGCAATGACAACGACCTTCAATCCGTAGTAGCATGGTTTGGCTATCATGCAAAATGACCGACCAAAGTAGGCATATGCACTGCCTTTGCCCAAAGAAATCCGCAGTATGTGGTCAACATTGACAACGCATACTACGAGTCACAAATGGTCAGAGTGGAAGATAATGGTTTGTGAATACTAGTTATCGAGTAGCAAGTACAAATACATTCAATATGTAGTGGCACAGTGTTGCGACCATGTACAGTGACCAACCAAAGTCTGCATATGTAACTGACCATGACCAACGAATTCCACTTCATGTGGTCAACGTTGACAACTCATAACACGAGGCACAAATGGTCAGAGGGGAAAGCAATGGTCTGGGAACATCAGTTCTGACTTAGCAATGACAACGACCTTCAATCCGTAGTAGCATGGTTTGGCTATCATGCAAAATGACCGACCAAAGTAGGCATATGCACTGCCTTTGCCCAAAGAAATCCGCAGTATGTGGTCAACATTGACAACGCATACTACGAGTCACAAATGGTCAGAGTGGAAGATAATGGTTTGTGAATACTAGTTATCGAGTAGCAAGTACAAATACATTCAATATGTAGTGGCACAGTGTTGCGACCATGTACAGTGACCAACCAAAGTCTGCATATGTAACTGACCATGACCAACGAATTCCACTTCATGTGGTCAACGTTGACAACTCATAACACGAGGCACAAATGGTCAGAGGGGAAAGCAATGGTCTGGGAACATCAGTTCTGACTTAGCAATGACAACGACCTTCAATCCGTAGTAGCATGGTTTGGCTATCATGCAAAATGACCGACCAAAGTAGGCATATGCACTGCCTTTGCCCAAAGAAATCCGCAGTATGTGGTCAACATTGACAACGCATACTACGAGTCACAAATGGTCAGAGTGGAAGATAATGGTTTGTGAATACTAGTTATCGAGTAGCAAGTACAAATACATTCAATATGTAGTGGCACAGTGTTGCGACCATGTACAGTGACCAACCAAAGGATGCATATGTCACTCACTATGACCGAAGAAGTCCACTATGTGTGGTCAACATTGAAAACTCATAACACGAGTCACAAATGGTCAGAGGGAGAGACAATGGTTTGGGAACCCTATGTTTTTACTAGAAAAGACAAGGAACTTCAATATGTATTGGCACGGTGTGGCTAATGTGCACACCAAGCAACCAAACTAGGCATATGTCACTAACCATGACCAAAGAATTTCAATATGGGCAGTCAACGTTCACCAACCATAACACGAGTCACAAACGGTCACAGGGGGAAACAATGGTCTGGGAATATCATTCCTCAACAAGCACGTACAACGACCTTCAATAAGTAGTAGCATGGTGTGGCTATCATGCAAAATGACCGACCAAAGTAGGCATATGCACTGCCTTTGCCCAAAGAAATCCGCAGTATGTGGTCAACATTGACAACTCATAATACGAGTCACAAATGGTCAGAGGGAGAAACAATGGTTCGGGAACACCAGGTATCAACTAGCAAGCACGAGGACCTTCAATAAGTTGTGGCACGGTGTGGATATCATGCACGATGACCAACCAAAGTAGGCATATGTCACTGACCATTACCACATAATGTCACTAAGTGTGGTAAACATTGACCACTCATAACACAAGTCACAAATGGTCAGAGTGGAAGACAATGGTTTGTGAATACTAGTCATCGATTAGCAAGTACAAATACATTCAACATGTAGTGGCACAGTGTGGCTACCATGCACAGTGACCAACCAAAGTATGCATATGTCACTGATTATGACCAACGAATTTCACTTCATGTGGTCAATGCTGACAAGTCACAACACGATTCGCATATAGTCTGAAGGGGGTAACAATGGTTTGGGAACACTAGCTATCAACTAGAAAGAACGAAGACCTTCAATACGTAGTGACACGGTGTGGTAACCATGTACAGTGAAAAACCAAAGGAGGCATATGTCACTAACCACGACCAATCGAATTTCACATTGTGTGTTCAACATTGAAAACTCATAAGATGATTCACAAATGATCAGAGGGGGAAACAATGGGTTGGGAACACTAGTTATCAACTAGCAAGTACGAAGACCTTCAACAAGTAGTGGCACGGTGTGGCTAGTGTGCACAGTGAACAATCAAAGGATGCATACGTCACTGACTATGACTGAGGAAGTCCACTATGTGCGGTCAACATTGACAACTCATAACACGAGTCACAAATGGTCAGAGGGAGAGACAATGGTTTGGGAAACCTATGCATGGACGACAAGGACAAAGAACTTCAATGCGTAGTGGCACGGTGTGGCTACTGTGCACACCAAACAGCCAGACTAGGCATATGTCACTGCCCACTACCAAATAATTTCAATCTGGGTGGTCAAAAATCACCAACCATAACACGAGTCACAAACGGTCTGAGGGGGAAACAATGGTCCGGGAATATCAGTTGTCAACTAGCAAGTACAACGACCTTCAATCAGTAGTAGCACGGTGTGGCTACTATGCACAGTGACCAACCAAAGTAGGCATATGTACTGCCTTTGACCAAAGAAATCCGCAATGTGTGGTCAACGTTAACAACTCATAATACGAGTCACAAATGGTCAGAGGGGGAAACAATGGTTTGGGAACACCAAATATCAACTAGCAAGCACAATGACCTTCAATGAGATGTGGCACGATGTGGGTACCATGCACGATGACCAACCAATGTATGCATATGTCACTGACCATGACCAAAGAGTGTCAACATGTGTGGTAAACTTTGACAACTCATAACACGAGTCACAAAAGGTCAGAGTGGAAGATAATGGTTTCTGAATAATAGTTATCGACTAGCAAGTACAAATACCTTCAATATGTAGTTGCACAGAGTGGCTACAATGCACAGTGACCAACCAAAGCATGCATATGTCACTGACCATGACCAACTAATTTCACTTCATGTCGTCAATGTTGACAACTCACAACACGAGTCACATATAGTCAGAGGGGGTAACAATGGTTTGGGAAGACTATCTATCAACTAGAAAGCACAAAGACCTTCAATACGTAGTGACACGGCATGGTAACCATGTACAGTGACAAACCAAAGTATGCATAGGTCACTAACCATGACCAAAATAATTTCACAGTGTGGTCAACGTTGAAAACTCATAACACGAGTCACAAAAGGTCAGATGGGGTAACAATGGGTTGGGAACAATAGTTATCAACTAGCAAGTGCAAAGACCTTCAGCAAGCAGTGGCACGGTGTGGCTAGCGTGCACAGTGACCAACCAAAGGATGCATACGTCACTCACTATGACCGAAGAAGTCCACTATGTGTGGTCAACATTGACAACTCATAACACGAGTCAAAAATGGTCAGAGGGAGAGACAATGGTTTGGGAACCATATCCATGGACTAAAAAGGACAAAGAACTTCAATGCGTAGTGGCACGGCGTGGCTACTATGCACACCAGACAACTAAACTAGGCATATGTCACTGTCCATGACCAGAAAATTTCAATATGGGTGGTCAACGTTCACCAACCATAACATGAGTCACAAACGGTCAGAGGGGAAAACAATGGTCTGAGAATATCAGGTCTCAACTAGCAAGTACAACGACCTTCAATCAGTAGTAGCACGGTGTGGCTACCATGCACAGTGACCGACCAAAAAAGGCATATGTACTGCCTTTCACCACAGAAATCTGCTGTGTTTGGTCAACGTTGACAACTCATAGTACGAGTCACAAATGGTCAGAGGGGGAAACAATGGTTTGGGAACAGCAGGTATCAACTAGCAAGCACAATGACCTTCAATAAGTTGTGGCACGGTGTGGATACCATGCACGATGACCAACCAAAGAATGCATATGTCACTGACCATGACCAAAGAATGTCACCATGCGTGGTAAACGTTGACAACTCATAACACGAGTCACAAATGGTCAGAGTGGAAGAAAATGCTTTCTGAATACTAGTTATCAACTAGCAAGTACAAATACCTTTAATATGTAGTGGCACAGTGTGGCTACAATGCACAGTGACCAACCAAAGTATGCATATGTCACTGACCATAACCAAATAATTTCACTCCATGTGGTCAATGTTGACAACTCATAACACGAGTCACAGATAGTCAGAGGGGGTAACAATGGTTTGGGAAGACTAGCTATCAACTAGAAAGCACAAAGACCTTCAATACGTAGTAACACGGCATGCTAACCATGTTCAGTGACAAACCAAAGTAGGCATATGTCACTAACCATGACCAAAACAATTTCACAGTTTGTGGTCAATGTTGAAAACTCATAACAAGAGTCACAAATGGTCAGAGGGGGAAACAATGGGCTGGGAACACTATTTATCAACTAGCAAGTACAAAGGCCTTCAACAAGCAGTGGCACGGTGTGACTAGCGTGCACAGTGACCAACCAAAGGATGCATACGTCACTGACTATCACCGAAGAAGTCCGCTATGTGTGGTCAACATTGACAACTCATAATACGAGTCACAAATGGTCAGAGGGAGAGACAATGGTTTGGGAAACCTATGCATGGACTAAAAAGGACAAAGAACTTCAATACGTAGTGGCACGGTGTGGCTACTGTGCACACCAAACAACCAGACTAGGCATATGTCACTGACCACGACCAAAGAATTTCAATATGGGTGGTCAATGTTCACCAACCATAACACGAGTCACAAACGGTGAGAGGGGGAAACAATGGTCCGGGAATATCAGTTGTCAACTAGCAAGTACAACGACCTTCAATCCGTAGTAGCACGGTGTGGCTTCCATGCACAATGACCAACCAAAGTAAGCATATGTACTGCCTTTGACCAAGGAAATTTGCTGTGTGTGGTCAACGTTGACAACTCATAATACGAGTCACAAATGGTCAGAGGGGGAAACAATGGTTTGGGAACACCAGGTATCAACTGGCAAGCACAAAGACCTTAAATGAGTTGTCACACGGTGAAGATACCATGCACGATGACCAACCAAAATATGCATATGTCACTGACCATGACCAAAGAATGTCACCATGTGTGTTAAACTTTGACAACTCATAATATGAGTCACAAATGGTCAGAGTGGAAGATAATGGTTTCTGAATACTAGTTATCGACTAGCAAGCACAGATACCTTCAATATGTAGTTGCAAACTCTGGCTACAATGCACAGTGACCAACCAAAGTATGCATATGTCACTAACAATCACCAAAGAATTTCACTTCATGTGGTCAATGTTGACAACTCACAACACGAGTCTCAGATAGTGAGAGGGTAAAGATGGTTTGGGAAGACTAGCTACCAACTAGAAAGACAAATACCTTCAATGCGTAGTGACACGGCGTGGTAACCATGTACAGTGACAAACCAAAGTATGCATATGTTACTAACCATGACCAGAGGAACTTCACAGTGTGAGGTCAACGTTGAAAACTAAAAACACGAGTAACACATGGTCAGAGGGGGACACAATGGGTTGGGAACACTAGTTGTCAACTAGCAAGTACGAATATCTTCAACAAGTAGTGGCACGATGTGGCTAGCGTGCACAGTGACCAACCAAAGGATGCATACGTCACTGACTATGACCGAAGAAATCCACTATGTGTGGTCAACATTGAAAACTCATAACACGAGTCACAAATGGTCACAGGGAGAGCCAATGGTTTGGGAACCCTATGCATGGACTAGAAAAGGACAAAGAACTTCAATACGTAGTGGCACGGTGTGGCTTATATGCAAACGAAACAACCAAACTAGGCACATGTCACTGACCATGACCAAAGAATTTCAATATGGGTGGTCAACGTTCACCAACCATAACACGAGTCACAAATGGTGAGAGGGGGTAACAAAGGTCCGGGATTATCATTTCTCAACTAGCAAGTACAACGACCTTCAATCAGGAGTAGCACGGTGTGGCTACCATGCACAAAGACCGACCAAAGTAGGCATATCGACTGCCTTTGACCAAAGAAATCCGCTGTGTGTGCTCAACGTTGACAACTCATAACACGAGTCACAAATGGTCACAGGGGGAAACAATGGTTTGGGAACACCAGGCATCAACTAGCAAGCACAATGACCTTCAATGACTGTGGCACGGTGTGGATACCATGCACAATGACCAACCAAAGAATGCATCTGTCACTGACCATGACCAAAGAATGTCACCATGTGTGGTAAACTTTGACGACGCATAACAGGAGTCACAAATGGTCAGAGTGGAAGAAAATGGTTTCTGAATAATAGTTATCGACTAGCAAGTACAAATATCCTCGATATGTAGTTGCACTGTGTGGCTACAACGCACAGTGACCAACCAGAGTATGCATATATCACTAACCATGACCAAAGAATTTCACTTCATGTAGTCAAGGTTGAGAACTCACAACAGGAGTCAAAGATAGTGAGAGAGGGTAACAATGGTTTGGGAAGACTAGCTATCAACCAGAAAGCACAAAGACCTTCAATACGCAGTGACACGGTGTGGTAACCATGTACAGTGACAAACCAAAGTATGCATATGTCACTAACCATGACCAAAAGAATTTCATAGTGTGTGGTCAACGTTGAAAACTCATAACACGAGTCACAAATGGTCAGAGGCGGAAACAATGGGTTGGGAACACTATTTATCAACTAGCAAGTACAAAGACCTTCAACAAGTAGTGGCACAGTGTGGCTAGCGTACACAGTGACCAACCAAAGGATGCATACGTCACTCACTATGACCGAAGAAGTCCACTATGTGTGGTCAACATTGACAACTCATAACACGAGTCACAAATGGTCACAGGGAGAGACAATGGTTTGGGAACCATATGCATGGACTAAAAAGGACAAAGAACTTCAATGCGTAGTGGCACGGCGTGGCTACTATGCACACCAAACAACCAAACTAGGCATATGTCACTGACCATGACCAAAGAATTTCGATATGGGTGGTCAACATTCACCAACCATAACACGAGTCACAAACGGTCAGAGGGGGAATCAATGGACCGGGAATATCAGTTATTAACTGGCAAGTACAACGACCTTCAATCAGTAGTAGCACAGTGTGGCTACCATGCACAATGACCGACCAAAGTAGGCATGTGTATTGCCTTTGACCAAAGAAATCCACTATGTGTGGTCAACATTGAAAACTCATAACACGAGTCACAAATGGTCAGAGGGGGAAACAATGGTTTGGGAACACCAGGCATCAACTAGCAAGCACAATGACCTTCAATGACTTGTGGCACGGTGTGGATACCATGCACAATGACCAACCAAAGAATGCATCTGTCACTGACCATGACCAAAGAATGTCACCATGTGTGGTAAACTTTGACGACGCATAACACGAGTCACAAATGGTCAGAGTGGAAGAAAATGGTTTCTGAATAATAGTTATCGACTAGCAAGTACAAATACCCTCAATATGTAGTTGCACTGTGTGGCTACAACGCACAGTGACCAACCAGAGTATGCATATATCACTCACCATGACCAAAGAATTTCACTTCATGTAGTCAAGGTTGAGAATTCACAACAGGAGTCAAAGATAGTGAGAGAGGGTAACAATGGTTTGGGAAGACTAGCTATCAACCAGAAAGCACAAAGACCTTCAATACGCAGTGACACGGCGTGGTAACCATGTACAGTGACAAACCAAAGTATGCATATGTCACTAACCATGACCAAAAGAATTTCATAGTGTGTGGTCAACGTTGAAAACTCATAACACGAGTCACAAATGGTCAGAGGCGGAAACAATGGGTTGGGAACACTAGTTATCAACTAGCAAGTACAAAGACCTTCAACAAGTAGTGGCACGGTGTGGCTAGCGTACACAGTGACCAACCAAAGGATGCATACGTCACTGACTATGATCGAAGAAGTCCACTATGTGTGGTCAATATTGACAACTCATAACACGAGTCACAAATGGTCACAGGGAGAGACAATGGTTTGAGAACCATATGAATGGACTAAAAAGGACAAAGAACTTCAATGCGTAGTGGCACGGCGTGGCTACTATGCACACCAAACAACCAAACTAGGCATATGTCACTGACCATGACCAAAGAATTTCAATATGGGTGGTCAACATTCACCAACCATAACACGAGTCACAAACGGTCAGAGGGGGAAACAATGGACCGGGAATATCAGTTATTAACTGGCAAGTACAACGACCTTCAATCAGTAGTAGCACAGTGTGGCTACCATGCACAATTACCGACCAAAGTAGGCATGTGTACTGCCTTTGACCAAAGAAATCCGCTGTGTGTGGTCAACGTTGACAACTCATAATACGAGTCACAAATGGTTAGAGGGGGAAACAATGGTTTGGGAACACCAGGTATCAACTAGCAAGCACAATGACCTTCAATAAGTTGTGGCACGGTGTGGATACCATTCACGATGACCAACCAAAGTATGCATATGTCACTGACCATGACCAAAGAATGTCACCATGTGTGGTAAATTTTGTCAACTCATAACACGAGTCACAAATGATCAGAGTGGAAGATAAGGGTTTCTGAATACTAGTTATCGACTAGCAAGTACAGATACCTTCAATATGTAGTGGCACAGTGTAGCTACAAAGCACAGTGACCAACCAAGGTATGCATATGTCACTGACCATGAGCAAAGAATTTCACTTCATGTGGTCAACGTTGACAACTCACAACACAAGTCACAGATAGTCACAGGGGGTAACAATGGTTTGTGAGGACAAGCTATCAACTATAAAGCACAAAGACCTTCAATACGTAGTGACACAGTGTGGTAACCATGTACAGTGACAAACCAAATTAGGCATATGTCACTAACCATGACCAAACGAATTTCACACTGTGTGGTCAACGTTGAAAACTCATAACACGAGTCACAAATGGTCAGAGGGGAAAACAATGGGTTGGGAACACTAGTTATCAACTAGCAAGTACGAAGACCTTCAGTAGTAGTGGCATGGTGTGGCTAGCGTGCACAGTGACCAACCAAAGGATCCTCCTCACTGACTATGACTGAAGAAGTCCACTACGTGTGGTCAACATTTACAACTCATGACACGAGTCACAAATTGTCAGAGGGAAAGACAATGGTTTGGAAACCCTATGCATGGACTAGAAAGGACAAAGAACTTCAATACGTAGTAGTACGGTGTGGCTACTCTGCACACCAAACAACGAAACTAGGCATATGTCACTGACCATGACCAAAGAATTTCAATATGGGTGGTCAACGTTCACCAACCATAACACGAGTCACAAACGGTGAGAGGGGGAAAAAATGGTCCAGGAATATCATTTCTCAACTAGTAGTACAACGACCTTCAATCACTAGTAGCACAGTGTGGCAACCATGCACAATGACCGACCAAAGTAGGCATATGTACTGCCTTTGACCAGTGAAATCCGCTGTGTGTGGTCAACGTTGAAAACTCATAATACAAGTCACAAATGGTCAGAGGGAGAAACAAAGGTTTGGAAACAGCAGGTATCAACTACTAAGAACAATGACCTTCAATGACTTGTGGCACGGTGTGGATACCATGCACAATGACCAACCAAAGTATGCATCTGTCACTGACCATGACCAAAGAATGTCACCATGTGTGGTAAACTTTGACAACGCATAACACGAGTCACAAATGGACAGAGTGGAAGAAAATGGTTTCTGAATACTAGTTATCGACTAGCAAGTACAAATACCTTCGATATGTAGTTGCACTGTTTGGCTACAACGCACAGTGACCAACCAAAGTATGCATATGTCACTAACCATGACCAAAGAATTTAACTTCGTGTAGTCAAGGTTGACAACTCACAACAGGAGTCAAAAATAGTGAGAGAGGGTAAAAATGGTTTGGAAAGACTAGCTATCAACTAGAAAGCACAGAGACCTTCAATACGCAGTGACACGGCGTGGTAACCATGTACAGTGACAAACCAAAGTATGCATATGTCACTAACCATGACCAAAAGAATCTCACAGTGTGTGGTCAACGTTGAAAACTCATAACACGAGTCACAAATGGTCAGAGGGGGAAACAATGGGTTGGGAACACTAGTTATCAACCAGTAAGTACAAAGACCTTCAACGAGTAGTGGCACGGTTTGGCTAGCGTGCACAGTGACCAACCAAAGGATGCATACGTCACTGACTATGACCGAAGAAGTCCACTATGTGTGGTCAACATTGCCAACTCATAATACGAGTCACAAATGGTCAGAGGGGGAAACAATGGTTTGGGAACACCAGGTATCAACTAGCAAGCACAATGACCTTCAATACATTGTGGCACGGCGTGGATACCATTCACGATGACCAACCAAAGTATGCATATGTCACTGACCATGACCAAAGAATGTCACCATGTGTGGTAAATTTTGACAACTCATAACACGAGTCACAAATGGTCAGAGTGGAATATAATGGTTCCTGAATAATAATTATCAACTAGCAAGTACGGATACCTTCAATATGTAGCGGCACAGTGTAGCTACAATGCACAATGACCACCCAAAGTATGCATATGTCACTGACCATGACCAAAGAATTTCACTTCATGTAGTCAACATTGACAACTCACAAAACAAGTCACAGATAGTCAGAGGGGGTAACAATGGTTTGTGAGGACAAGCTATCAACTACAAATCACAAAGACCTTCAATACGTAGTGCCATGGCGTGGTAACCATGTACAGTGACAAACCAAATTAGGCATATGTCACTAACCATGACCAAACGAATTTGACAGTGTGTGGTCAACGTTGAAAACTCATAACACGAGACACAAATGCTCAGAGGGGGAAACAACGGGTTGGGAACACTAGTCATCAACTAGCAAGTACAAAGACCTTCAACAAGTAGTGGCACGGTGTGGCTAGCGTGGACAGTGACCAACCAAAGGATGCATACGTCACTCACTATGACCGAAGAAGTCCACTATGTGTGGTCAACATTGAAACCTCATAACACGAGTCACAAATGGTCAGAGGGAGAGACAATGGTTTGGGAACCCTATGCATGGACTAGAAAGGACAAAGAACTTCAATACGTAGTGGCACGGTGTGACTACTATGCACACCAAACAACCAAACTAGGCATATATCACTAACCACGACCAAAGAATTTCAATATGGGTGGTCAACGGTCACCAACCATAAGACGAGTCACAAATGGTCAGAGGGGGAAACAATGGTCCGGGAATATAATTTCTCAGCTAGCAACTACAACGACCTTCAATCAGTAGTAGCACGGTGTGGCTACCATGAACAATGACCGACCAAAGTAGGCATATGTACTGCCTTTGACCAAAGAAATCCGCTGTGTGTGGTCAACATTGACAACTCATAACAAAAGTCACAAATGGTCAGAGTGGAAGAAAATGGTTTTTGAATACTAGTTATCGAATAGCGAGAACAAATACCTTCAATATGTAGTTGCACAGTGTGGCTACAACGCACAGTGACCAACCCAAGTATGCATATGTCACTAACCTTGACCAACGAATTTCACTTCATGTGGTCAATTTTGACAACTCACAACAAGAGTCACAAATAGTGAGAGATGGTAACAATGGTTTGGGAAAACTAGCTATCAACTAGAAAGCACAAAGACCTTCAATACGTAGTGACACGGCGTGGTAGCCATGTACAGTGACAAACCAAAGTATGCATATGTCACTAACCATGACCAAAAGAATTTCACTGTGTGTGGTCAACGTTGAAAACTCATAACACGAGTCACAAATGGTCAGAGGGGGAAACAATGGGTTGGGAACAATAGTTATCAACTACCAAGTACAAAGACCTTCGACAAGCAGTGGCACGGTGTGGCTAGCGTGCACAGTGACCAACCAAAGGATGCATATGTCACTGACTACGACCGAAGAAGTCCACTATGTGTGGTCAGCATTGACAACTCATAACACGAGTCACAAGTGGTCAGAGGGAGAGACGATGGTTTGGGAACCATATGCATGGACTAAAAAGGACAAAGAACTTCAATGCGTAGTGGCACGGCGTGGCTACTGTGCGCAGCAAACAACCAAACTAGGCATATGTCACTGACCATGAGCAAAGAATTTCAATATGGGTGGTCAATGTTCACCAACCATAACACGAGTCACAAACGGTGAGAGGGGGAAACAATGGTCCGGGAATATCAGTTGTCAACTAGCAAGTACAACAACCTTGAATCAGAAGTAGCACGGTGTGGCTACCATGCACAATGAGCGACCAAATTTGGCATATGTACTGCCTTTGACCAAAGAAATCCGTTGTATGTGGTCAACATTGAAAACTCATAAAAAAAGTCACAAATGGTCAGAGGGGGAAACAATGGTTTGAGAACACCAGGTATCAACTAGCAAGCACAAGGACCTTCAATAAGTTGTGGCACGGTGTGGATACCATGTACGATGACCACCCAAAGTAGGCACACATGTCACTGATCATAACCAAATAATGTCACTAAGTGTGGTAAACTTTGACAACTTATAACACGAGTCACAAATGGTCAGAGTGGAAGACAATGGTTTGTGTATACTAGGTATCGAGTAGCAAGTACAAATACATTCAATATGTAGTGGCACACCGTGGCTACCATGCACAGTTACCAACCAAAGTATGCATATGTCACTGACCATGACCAACAAATTTCACATCATGTGGTCAACGTTGACAACTTACAACACGAGTCACAAATGGTCAGAGGGGGAAACAATGGGTTGGGAACACTAGTTATCACCTAGCAAGTACGAAGACCTTCAACAAGTAGTGGCACGGTGTGGCTAGCGTGCACAGTGACCAACCAAAGGATTCATACGTCACTGACTATGACCGATGAACTCCACTATGTATGGTCAACTTTGACAACTCACAACACGAGTCACAGATAGTCAGAGTGGGATAACAATGGTGTGGGAAGACTAGCTACCAACTAGAAAGCACAAAGACCTTGAATACGTAGTGACACGGTGTGGTAACCATGTACAGTGACAAACCAAACTAGGCATATGTCACTGACCATGACCAAAGAATTTCAATATGGGTGGTCAACTTCACAACCCATAACACGAGTCACAAATGGTCAGAGGGGGGAAACAATGGTTTCGAAACACTATGTATCTTCTAGCAAGTACAAAGATCTTTCGTATGTATTGGCACGGTGTAGCTACCGTGTGCAATGACCTATCCAAGTAGGCATACATCACTGCTCATGACCAAAGAAGATTTGTGTGTATGGTCAGCATTCACAACTCATAATACAATCCAAAAATGGATAGAGGGAGAAACAATGGTTTGGGAATACTCGGTATCGACTAGCAAGTACAAAGATCTTTGGTAAGTGGTGACAGGGTGTGGCTACCATGCACAATGACCATCCAATGTATGCTTGTGTCACTGAATATTCTAAAAATAATTTCACTATGTGTAGTCAATTTTCCTTCTTGCGGCTGGTCAATCAGAGCAACGGTTGAGAAGTTATTGAAGCTGAAAGTTGCAAACATTGAAATTCCGTCCGCGTCAATTGTTTATGATAAAACTACCTTTGTTATTATTCATAACTTTGAAAACTACCGTCAAATCTTACACCCCCTTAATTTATGTCCTCTACCCATAGGAATTCCTATAACATCATTTAGACATCATATGAACACCATGTGAGTTGTTTAGTGCTTATAGGGTTAGATTCTGGAGCGGTAGGTCCAAGGTTTGAATCCTCGTACGCGCAATACAGAATAGGCTCGCAACCTGGGGGGGGGGGGGGGGAGGGCGTGTTTTGATACCTCTACTCTACCTTCAAGCCTAAGCCGTGGGGGGGTAGGGGGGGTGTCATAATGCGGTCGCAAATATGTCCTCCAGGTCGTCCACAGAACATCCCTATAGGGGGGTGGGAGGGAGTATTCCAGTGAAGGCACCTATGCGCAACAAAACAACAAAAACCGACCTGGTGTCAAAGGGAGAAACCTTTTGCTTTTTATTGACTAGCAAGTGCAAAGACCTTCAACAAGAAGTGGCACGGTGTGGCTACCATGCACAATGACCAACCAGATTAGGCATGTGCCACATACCATGACCAAATAATTTTACTATGTGTGGTCAACATTGACAACCCATAATATGGGTCACGAATTGTCAGAGGGGGGAACAATAGTTTAGGAAAACTAGATACCAACTAGCAAGTACAACGACCTTCAATCAGTAGTAGCACGGTGAGGCTACCATGCACAGTGACCGATCAAAGTAGGCATATGTACTGCCTTTGGCCAAAGAAATCCGCTGTGTGTGGTCAACGTTGACAACTCATAATACGAGTCACAAATGGTCAGAGGGGAAAACAATGGTTTGGGAACACCAGGTATCAACTAGCAAGCACAACGACCTTCAATGAGTTGTGGCACGGTGTGGATACCATGCATGATGTCCAACCAAAGTATGCATATGTCACTGACCATGACCAAAGAATGTCATCATGTGTGGTAAACTTTGACAACTCATAACACGAGTCACAAATGATCAGAGTGGAAGAAAATGGTATCTGAATACTAGTTATCGATGAGCAAGTACAAATACCTTCAATATGTAGTTGCATTGTGTGGCTACAACGCACAGTGATCAACCAAAGTATGCATATGACAATAACCATGACCAAAGAATTTCACTTCATGTGGTCAATGTTGACAACTCACAACAGGAGTCACAGTTAGTGAGAGAGGGTAACATTGGTTTGGGAAGAATACCTATCAACTAGAAAGCACAACGACATTCAATACGTAGTGACACGGCTTGGTAACCATGTACAGTGACAAACCAAAGTATGCATATGTCACTAACCATGACCAAACGAATTTCACAGTGTGGTCAACGCTGAAAACTCATAACACGAGTCACAAATGGTCAGAGGGGGAAACAATGGGTTGGGAACAATAGTTATAAACTAGCAAGTACAAAGACCTTCAACAAGCAGTGGAATGGTGTGGCTAGCATGCACAGTGACCAACCAAAGGATGCATACGTCACTGATTATGACCGAAGAAGTCCACTATGTGTGGTCAACATTGACAACTCATAACACGAGTCATAAATGGTCAGAGGGAGAGACAATGGTTTGGGAACCCTATGTTTTGACTAGAAAGGACAAAGAACTTCAATACGTAGTGGCACGGTGTGGCTTATATGCACACCAAACAACCAAACTAGGCATATGTCACTGACCATGACCAAAGAATTTCAATATGGGTGGTCAACGTTCACCAACCATAACACGAGTCACAAACGGTAAGAGGGGGAAACAATGGTCTGGGAATATCAGTTCTCAACTAGCAAGTACAACGACCTTCAATCAGTAGTAGCATGGTGTGGCTATCATGCAAAATGGCCGACCAAAGTAGGCATATGTACTGCCCTTGACCAAAGAAATCCGCTGTATGTGGTCAACATTGACAACTCATAATACGAGTCACAATTGGTCAGAGGGGGAAACAATGGTATGGGAACACCAGGTATCAATTAGCAAGCACAACGACCTTCAATGAGTTGTGGCATGGTGTGGATACCATGCACGATGACCAAAATATGCATATGTGAATGACCATGACCAAAGAATGTCACCATGTGTGGTAAACGTTGACTTCTCATAACAGGAGTCACAAATGGTCAGAGTGGAGGATAATGGTTTCTGAATACTAGTTATCAACTAGCAAGTACAAATACTTTCAAGATGTAGTTTCACAGTGTGGCTACAATGCACATTGACCAACCGAAGTATGCATATGTCACTAACCATGACCAAAGAATTTCACTTTATGTGGTCAATGTTGACAACTCACAACAGGAGTCATAGATAGTGAGAGAGGGTAACAGTGGTTTGGGAAGACTAGCTATCAACTAGAAAGCAAAAAGACCTTCAATACGTAGTGACACGGCGTGGTAACCATGTACAGTGACAAACCAAAGTATGCATATGTCACTAACCATGACCAGAAGAATTTCACAGTGTGTGGTCAACGTTGAAAACTCATAACACGAGCCACAAATGGTCAGAGACGGAAACAATGGGTTGGGAATACTAGTTATCAACTAGCAAGTACAAAGACCTTCAACAAGCAGTGGCACGGTGTGGCTAGCGTGCACAGTGACCAGCCAAAGGATGCATACGTCACTGACTATGACCAAAGAAGTCCACTATGTGTGGTCAACATTGACAACTCACAACACGAGTCACAGATAGTCAGAGTGGGGTAACAATTGTTTGGGAAGACTAGCTATCAACTAGAAAGCATAAAGACCTTCAATACGTAGTGACACGGTGTGGTAACCATGTACAGTGACAAACCAAACTAGGCATATGTCACTGACCATGACCAAAGAATTTCAATATCGGTGGTAAACGTTCACAACCCATAACACGAGTCACAAATGGCCAGAGGGGGGAAATAATGATTTCGAAACACTTTGTATCTTCTAGCAAGTACAAAGATCTTTTGTTTGTATTGGCACGGTGTGTCTACCGTGCGCAATGACCTATCGAAGTAGGCATACATCATTGCTCGTGACCAAAGAAGATTAGTGTGTATGGTCAGCGTTCACAACTCATAATACAATCTAAAAATGGGTAGAGGGAGAAACAATGGTTTGGGAATACTCGGTATCTACTAGCAAGTACAAAGACCTTCGATAAGTGATGGCAGGGTGTGGCTACCATGCACAATGACCAACCAAAGTATGCTTGTGTCACTAGATATTATAAAAGGAATTTCACTATGTGTAGTCAACTGTCCTTCTTACGGCTGGTCAATCAGAGCAATGGTTTAGAAGTTATTCAGGTTCAAAGTTGCAACAAATGAAATTGCGTCCGCGTCAATTGTTTATGATTAAACTTACTTTGTTATTATTCATAATTTTGAAAACTACCCTAAAATCTTACACCCCCTTATTTTATGTCCTCTACCCATAGGAACTCCCATAACATCATTTGGACATCATATGAACACCATGTGAGTTGGCTTAGTGCTTATAGGGTTAGATTCTAGAGCGGTAGGTCCTGGGTTTGAATCCTCGTACGCGCAATATAGAATAGGCTCGCGACCTGGAAGGGGGGGGGAGGGGGGGGGGCGGCCGTGTTGTGATACCTCTACTCTACCTTCGATTCTAAGCCGTGGGAAGATAGGGGGGTATCATAATGCGGTCACAAATATGTCCTCCAGGTCGTCCACGGAACATCCCTATAGGGGGGTGGGAGGAGTATTCAAGTGAAGGCACCTACGAGCAACAAATCATCAAAAACCGACCTGGTGTCAAAGGGAGAAACCTTTTGCTATTTATTGACTAGCAAGTGCAAAGACCTTCAACAAGAACTGGCACGGTGTGGCTACTATGCACAATGACCAACTAGATTAGGCATGTGCCACTTACCATGACCAAATAATTTTACTATGTGTGGTCAACATTGACAACCCATAATATGGGTCACGAATTGTCAGAGGGGGAAACAATAGTTTAGGAATACTAGATACCAACTAGAAAGTACAACGACCTTCAATCAGTAGTAGCACGGTGTGGCTACCATGCACTATGACCGACCAAAGTAGGCATCTGTACTGCCTTTGACCAAAGAAATCTGCTGTGTGTGGTCAACGTTGACAACTCATAATACGAGTCACAAATGGTCAAAGGGGAAAACAATGGGTTGGGAACACCAGGTATCAACTAGCAAGCACAATTACCTTCAATAAGTCGTGGCACGGTGTGGATACCATGCACGATGACCAACCAAAGTGGGCATATGTCACTGACCATGACAAAATAATGTCACTAAGTGTGGTAAACTTTGACAACTCATTACACGAGTCACAAATGGTCAGAGTGGATGACAATGGTTTGTGAATGCTAGTTATCGAGTAGCAAGTACAAAAACATTCAATATGTAGTGGCACAGTGTGGCTACCATGCACAGTGAGAAACCAAAGTATGCATATGTCACTGACCATGACCAACGTATTTCACTTCATGTGGTCAACGTTGACAACTCACAACAGGAGTCACAGATAGTCTGAGTGGGGTAACAATGGTTTGGGAACACTAGCTAGGGTTTGGGACTAGAAAGGACAATGAACTTCAATTCGTACTGGCACGGTGTGGCTACTATGCACACCAAACAACCAAACTAATCATATGTCACTGACCATGACGAAACAATTTCAATATGGGTGGTCATCGTTCACCAACCATAACACGAGTCACAAATGCTCAGAGGGGAAACAATGGTCTGGGAATATCATTTCTCAACTAGCAAGTACAACGACCTTCAATCAGTAGTAGCACGGTGTGGCTACCATGCACAGTGACCAACCAAAGTAGGCATATGTACTGCCTTTGACCAAAGAAATCCGCTGAGTGTGGTCAACGTCGACAACTCATAATACGAGTCACAAATGGTCAGAGGGGGAAACAGTGGTTTGGGAACACCAGGTATTAAGTAGCAAGCACAATGACCTTCAATGAATTGTGCCACAGTGTGGATACCATGCACTACGACCAACCAAAGTATGCACATGTCACTGACCATGACCAAAGAATTTCACTTCATGTGGTCAATGTTGACAACTCACAACAGGAGTCACAGATAGTGAGAGAGGGTAACAATGGTTTGGGAAGACTAGCTATCAACTAGAAAGCACAAAGACCTTCAATACGTAGTGACACGGCGTGGTAACCATGTACAGTGACAAACCAAACTATGCATATGTCACTAACCATGACCAAAAGAATTTCACAGTGTGTGGTCAACGTTGGAAACTCATAACACGAGTCACAAATGGTCAGAGGGGGAAACAATGGGTTGGGAACACTAGTTATCAACTAGCAAGTACAAAGACCTTCAACAAGCAGTGGCACGGTGTGGCTAGCGTGCACAGTGACCAACCAAAGGATGCATACGTCACTGACTATGACCGAAGAAGTGCACTATGTGTGGTCAACATTGACAGCTCATAACACGAGTCACAAATGGTCAGAGGGAGAGACAATGGTTTGGGAACCATATGCATGGACAAAAAAGGACAAATATCTCAAATGCGTAGTGGCACGCCGTGGCTACTATGCACACCAGACAACCAAACTAGGCATATGTCACTGACCATGACCAAAGAATTTCAATATGGGTGGTCAACGTTCACCAACCATAACACGAGTCACAAATGGTCAGAGGGGGAAACAATGGTCCAGGAATATCAGTTCTCAACTAGCAAGCACAACGACCTTCCATCAGTAGTAGCACGGTGTGGCTACCATGCACAGTGACCAACCAAAGTAAGCATATGTAGTGCATTCGACCAAAGAAATCCGCTGAGTGTGGTCAGCGTTGAAATTTCATAATACGAGTCACAAATGGTCAGAGGGGGGAAACAATGGTTTGGGAACACCAGGTATGAACTAGCAAGCACAAGAACCTTCAATAAGTTGTGGCACGGTGTGCATACCATGCAAGATGACCAACCAAAGTAGGCATATGTCACTGACCATGAACAAATAATGTCACAAAGTGTGGTAAACTTTGACAACTCCTAACACGAGTCACAAATGGTCAGAGTGGAAGATAATGGTTTTTGAATACTAGTTATCGAGTAGCAAGTACAAATACCTTCAATATGTAGTGGCACAGTGTGGCTACCATGCACAGTGACCAACCAAAGTATGCATATGTATCTGACCATGACCAATGAATTCCACTTCATGTGGTCAACGTTGACAACTCACAACACGAGTCACAGATAGTCAGAGGGGGGTAACAATGGGTTGGGAACACTAGCTTTCAACTAGAAAGCATACAGACCTTCAATACATAGTGACACGGTGTGGCAGCCATGTACAGTGACAAACCAAACTACGCATATGTCACTAACAATGACCAAACAAATTTCACAGTGTATGGTCAACATTGAAAACTCATAACACGAGTCACAAATGGTCAGATGGGGAAACAATGGGTCGGGAACACTAGTTGTCAACTAGCAAGTACGAAGACCTTCAACAAGTAGTGGCACGGTGTGGCTACTATGCACACCAAACTACCAAACTAGGCATATGTCACTGACCATGACCAAAGAAATTCAATATGGGTGGTCAACATTCACCAACCATAACACGAGTCACAAACGGTCAGAGGGGGAAACAATGGTCTGGGAATATCAGTTCTCAATTAGTAAGTACAACGACCTTCAATCAGTAGTAGCACGGTGTGGCTACCATGCACTATGACCGACCAAAGTAGGCATATGTACTGCCTTTGACAAAAGAAATCCGCTGTGTGTGGTCAACGTTGACAACTCATAATACGAGTCACAAATGGTCAGAGGGGGAAAAAATGGTTTTGAAACACCAGGTATCAACTAGCAAGCACAATGACCTTCAATAAGTTGTGGCACGGTGTGGATACCATTCACGATGACAAACCAAAGTATGCATATGTCTCTGACCATGACCAGAGAATGTCACCATGTGTGGTAAAATTTGACAACTCATAACACAATTCACAAATGGTCAGAGTGGAAGATAATGGTTTCCGAATACTAGTTATAGACTAGCAAGAACAAATACCTTCAATATGTAGTGGCACAGTGTGGCTACAATGCACACTGTTCAACCAAAGTATGCATATGTCACTTACCATGACCAAAGAATTTCACTTCATGTGGTCAACGTTGACAACTCACAATAGGAGTCACAGATAGTCAGAGGGAGTAACAATGGTTTGTGAGCACAAGCTATCAACTAGAAAGCACAAAGACCTTCAATACCTAGTGACACGACGTGGTAACCATGTACAGTGACAAACCAAAGTAGGCATATGTCACTAACCATGGCCAATCAGATTTCACGCTGTGTTGTCAACATTGAAAACTCATAACACGAGTCACAAATGCTCAGAAGGGGAAACAATGTGTTGGGAACACTATTTATCAACTAGCAAGTACGAAGACCTTCAACAAGTAGTGGCACGATGTGGCTAGCGTGCACAGTGACCAACCAAAGGACCCTCCTCACTGACTATGACCGAAGAATTCCATTATGTGTGGTCAACATTGACAAATCATAACACGAGTCACAAATGGTCAGAGGGAGAGACAATGGTCTGGGAATCCTATGCATGGACTAGAAAGGACAAAGAACTTCAATACGTAGTGGTACGGTGTGGCTACTATGCACACCAAACAACCAAACTAGGCATATGTCACTGACCATGACCAAAGAATTTCAATATGGGTGGTCAACGTTCACCAACCATAACACGAGTCACAAATGGTGAGAGGGGGAGACAATGGTCCGGGAATATCAGTTGTCAACTAGCAAGTACAACGACCTTCAATCAGTAGTAGCACGGTGTGGCTACCGTGCACAGTGACCGACCAAAGTAGGCATATGTACTGCCTTTGACCAAAGAAATCCGCTGTGTGTGGTCAACGTTGACAACTCATGATACGAGTCACAAATGGTCAAAAGGGGAAACAGTGATTTGGGAACACCAGGTTTAAGCTAGCAAGCACAATGACCTTCAATGACTTGTGGCACGGTGTGGATACCATGCACTATGACCAACCAAAGTATGCATATGTCACTGACCACAACCAAAGAATGTCACCATGTGTGGTAAACTTTGACAACTCACAACACGAGTCACAAATGGTCAGAGTGGAAGAAAATGGTTTCTGAATACTAGTAATCGACTAGCAAGTACAATTACCTTCAATGTGTAGTTGCACAGTGTGGCTACAACGCACAGTAACCAACCAAAGTATGCATATGTCACTAACCATGACCAAAGAATTTCACTTCATGTGGTCAATGTTGACAACTCACAACAGGAGTCACAGATAGTGAGAGAGGGTAACAATGGTTTGGAAAGACTAGCTACCAACTAGAAAGCAAAAAGACCTTCAATACGTAGTGACACGGCGTGGTAACCATGTACAGTGACAAACCAAAGTATGCATATGTCACTAACCATGACCTAAAGAATTTCACAGTGTGTGGTCAACGTTGAAAACTCATAACACGAGTCACAAATGGTCAGAGGGGGAAACAATGGGTTGGGAAACTAGTTATCAACTAGCAAGTACAAAGAACTTCAACAAGAAGTTGCACGGTGTGGCTAGCGTGCACAGTGACCAACCAAAATATACATACGTCACTGACTATGACCGAAGAAGTCCACTTTGTGTGGTCAACATTGACAGCTCATAACACGAGTCACAAATTGTCAGAGGGAGAGACAATGGTTTGGGAACCATATGCATGGACAAAAAAGGACAAAGAACTTCAATGCGTAGTGGCAAGCCGTGGCTACTATGCACACCAGACAACCAAACTAGGCATATGTCACTGACCATGACCAAAGAATTTCAATATGGGTGGTCAACATTCACCAACCATAACACGAGTCACAAACGGTCAGAGGGGGAAACAATGGTCCGGGAATATCAGTTCTCAACTAGCTAGTACAACGACCTTCAATCAGTAGTAGCACGGTGTGGCTACCATGCACTATGACCGAACAAAGTAGGCATATGTACTGCCTTTGACCAAACAAATCCGCTGTGTGTGGTGAACGTTGACAACTCATAACACGAGTCACAGATGGTCAGAGGGGAAAACAATGGTTTGGGAACACCAGGTATCAACTAGCAAGCACAATGACCTTCAACGACTTGTGGCACGGTGTGGATACCATGCACGATGACCAACCAAAGTATGTATATGTCACTGACCATGACCAAAGAATGTCACCATGTGTGGTAAACTTTGACAACTCAGAACACGAGTCAAAAATGGTCAGAGTGGAAGAAAACGGTGTCTGAATACTAGTTATCGACAAGCAAGTACGAATGCCTTCAATATGTAGTTGCACAGTGTGGCTACAACGCACAGTGACCAACCAAAGTATGCATATGTTACTGACCATGACCAAAGAATTTCACTTCATGTGGTCAACGTTGATAACTCACAACATGAGTCACAGATAGTCTGAGGGGGGTAAAAATGGTTTGGGAACACTAGCTATTAACTAGAATGCACAAAGACCTTCAATACGTAGTGACACGATGTGGTAACCATGTACAGTGACTAACCAAAGTAGGTATATGTCACTAACCACGTCCAAATGAATTTCACAGTGTGTGGTCAACGTTGAAAACTCATAACACGAGTCACGAATGGTCAGAGGGGGAGACAATGGGTTGGGACCACTATTTATCAACTATCAAGTACAATGTCCTTCAACAAGTAGTGGCATGGTGTGGCTAGCGTGCACAGTGACCAACCAAAGGATGCATACTTCACTGACTATGACCGAAGAATTCCACTATGTGTGGTCAGCATTGACAACTCATAACATGAGTCACAAATGGTCAGAGAGAGAGACAATGGTTTGGGAAACCTATGCATGGACTAGAAAGGACAAAGAACTTCAATACGTAGTGGCACGGTGTGGCTACTGTGCACACAAAACAACCAGACTAGGCATATGTCACTGACCATGACCAACGAATTTCAATATGGGTGGTCAACGTTCACCAACCATAACACGAGTCACAAACGGTCATGAGGCGAAACAATGGTCTGGGAATATCAGTTCTCAACTTGCAAGTACAGCGGCCTTCAATCAGTAGAAGCACGGTGTGGCTACCATGCACAATGATTGACCAAAGTAGGCATATCTAATGCCTTTGACCAAAGAAATCCACTGTGTGTGATCAATGTTGACAACTCATAATAGGAGTCACAAATGGTTAGAGGGGGAGACAGTGGTTTGGGAACACCAGGTATCAACTAGCAAGCACAAGGACCTTCAATAAGTTGTGGCACGGTGTTCATACCATGCACGATGACCAACCAAAGTAGGCATATGTCACTGACCATGACCAAATAATGTCACTAAGTGTGGTAAACGTTGACAACTCATAACAGGAGTCAAAAATGGTCAGAGTGGAAGATAATGGTTTGTGAATACTAGTTATTGAGTAGCAAATACAAATACCTTCAATATGTAGTGGCACAGTGTGGCTACCATACACAGTGACCAACCAAATAATGCATATGTAACTGACCATGACCAACGAATTCCACTTCATGTGGTCAACGTTGACAACTCACAACACGAGTCACAGATAGTCAGAGGGGGGTAACAATGGGTTGGGAACACTAGCTATCAACTAGAAAGCAAAAAGACCTTAAATACGTAGTGACATTGCGTAGTAGCCATGTACAGTGACAAACCAAACTACGCATATGTCACTAACCATGACCAGACGAATTTCGCAATGTGTGATCAACGTTGAAAACTCATAACACGAGTCACAAATGGTCAGAGGGGGAAAAAATGGGTTGGGAACATTATTTATCAACTAGCAAGTACAAAGACCGTCAACAAGTACTGGCACTGTGTGGCTAGCGTGCATAGTGACCAACCAAAGGATGCATACGTCACTGACTATGACCGAAGAAGTCCACTATGTGTGGTTAACATTGACAACTCATAACACGAGTCACGAATGGTCAGAGGGAGAGACAATGGTTTGGGAACCCTATGCATGGACTAGAAGGGACAAAGAGCTTCAATACATAGTGGCACGGTGTGGCTACTGTGCACACCAAACAACCAGACTAGGCATATGTCACTGACCATGACCAAAGAATTTCAATATGGGTGGTCAACGTTCACCAAGCATAACAAGAGTCACAAACGGTCAAAGGGGGAAACAATGGTCTGGGAATATCAGTTCTCAACTAGCAAGTACAGCGACCTTCTGTCAGGATGGAATCCGCGTGGTGCGGTCCCGACGTTGATCTGATAGACTCTAGTGGATCACGTCTACTGTTTTGGGCGAATCTGAGACTGAGCGTGAGCTTTCTGGTCGCCTCACGCTATGTGAGCAGGAATTTAGAGACAGTCAGTTTGCGAAGGGAATAACGGCGTTTTGCGTTATATTGTCAGCATAGATATGATTACAACATTTATTGGGCTAGTCATGAGCTTTCCAACGCACCAAATCGCGCGCGATTCGGCCAAGCGTAGCTCAAGTTATGCTTTGTTACTCAATCCGGTCAATTATCCACCGGATTTCGAGTCGCAGCCGGCTCCCAGAGTCGCTGCGCACACCCCAATTTTGGAAGGCCATATCTCCCTTGATACTTGTCCGATTCCGGTGAAACAACTTCCACCGGATTCAGCGACTCGCCAACTTTACGGGGAAATCCTCCATTTTAGGATCGGAGCAATTTTTGAGTCGCCAGATCCGCCGGAGCGGAGTTTTCACTTTCTGGCGGCTCGTCGGCGCCTCCCGGCGCCGCACTTGGGCATGCGGAGGGGCAATTTTTCAACATTCTCCCCCTTGCACCTGCCATGCCCGCTGCTCCAGCTTGCTCTTACTCATCTTCCACTGCGCCCTCCAGCCCATCATAGCTGGTCATCCCAAGCCCGGCCACGCTAATCGCGTGCCGGTCCGCGGGTTGCGCTTTGGTCAAGCAATCCGCAAGCATGTTGTGTGTGCTGCAGTGCTGCAGCACCACCTGCCCCTTCTCGACCATGTCCCGTGCGTAGTGGTAACGCACGTCAATGTGCTTCGTCCTCCTGTGCTGCGTCGGGTTGTTGGTCAGCGAGATGGAGCCGGTGTTGTCCTCTTGCACCACCGTTGGCTCCTGCTGCGGCACGCCCAGCTCCCCCGGCAACCTGCGGAGCCACACCGCCTCCTTGACCGCCTCGGCCAGCGCGATGTACTCCGCTTCCACTATGGAGGTGGCGACGCAGTCTTGCTTCCTGCTGCACCACGAGACCGCTGCACCAGCGAGGAAGAACACGTAGCCGGATGTGGAATTCCGCTTGTCCACATCCCCAGCGTAGTCTGCATCCGTGTAGCAGACCAGGCGCAAAGGGTCCGCCCGCCCTTTGCCGTCGAACCTCAGGCGCGCGTGCCGCGTCGCCTGCAGGTAGCGGAGGATGCGCTTGACCACCTGCCAGTGTAGTGGCCCTGGATCAGCCACGTACCTGCTCACTTGGCCCACCGCGTAGGCCAGGTCCGGTCGAGTCGCCACCATGGCGTACATGAGGCTGCCCACCGCTGATTGGTAGGGCACCCCTGCCATATCCTCCCGCTCTTCTTTTGTTTGCGGCGCCATTGCCGCACTTAGTTCACAGGTCGTGGAGAGAGGACTGCACACTGGTTTGCAGTCCTCCATGCCGTACCGCTTCAGCACCTCGGCCACGTATTTGGCATGTCCCAGCTCAAGCGTGCGCGCCCTCTGGTTCCGCGTAATGCTCACCCCGAGGTAGAACTCCAACTCCCCCATGTCCGACATCTGGAACCTGCTGCTCAGCTGCTCTTTCAGCTGCTGTAGGCTCGGCAGGTCTGAGGAGCACAAGATCAGATCGTCCACGTAGAGTGTGACAATCTGATGGAGCTTCTTGCTGCGCTGCACGTACACGCTGTGATCCGCCTCACAGCGCTTGAAGCCGATTTGTGCCATGAAGCTGTCCATCTGTTGGTACCAGCATTGGGGCGATTGTTTTAGCCCGTACAAGGACTTCCGCAGCTTGCACACCTTGCCCTCCGGTGCCTCCACCCCCTCCAGCACCTCCATGTAGATTTCTTTTTCGATGATGCCGTTGAGGAAGGCCGTCTTTATGTCCATTTGGTGGCGCTCCATGTCCTTCGCGGCTGCCACCGCAAGGATCGTCCGGATGCTTGTGAACTTGGCGACGGGGGAGAACGTCTCATCGTAGTGCTCGCCCTTACGCTGTGCGTATCTCTTCGCCACGAGCCGCACCTTGTGCTTGTCAACGACACCTTCCTTTGTGAACTTGGTCTTGAAGACCCACTTGGAGCCGATGACCTTGGCGTCTTTCGGCCTGTCAACCAGCTGCCACGTGTCGTTTTCAGCAATGGACGCCAACTCTGACTTGATGGCGGCTTCCCACTGCTTCCCCTCGGGTCGCGCAAGCGCCTCTTGCATGGTCTTCGGTTCCGTTGATGCAGCCAGCATGCACCGCGTCATGCCGATCCATCGACCGGTGTCTGCGTCGAAACGCTTCCCCGCTCTCCGCTCCTTCTGACTCAGCCCGCTCCGGTGAATCATCAACCGGACGGCTCCCCGAGGATTCCTCCCGCTCCGGTGAACCATCAACCGGACGGACGGCGCGTCCGGAGTATTTTTCTCCGACGCCCGACGCGAACTCCGCAGGGAGTGCGCGCTTCGGCACCCGCGGTGCCTCCTTCGACGGATCATTCCGTAGGATCTCCAGCCCAGCTGCATCGTCGTCGGAGTCCTCCGCGTCGGCTACTGCACCTGCTGCACCGCCGCGCTCCGACGCCGCATCATCGACCTCCGCGTCCGCCAGCTCCTCCTCGTAGTCAAGGAGTTGGAACCACTCCCCCTGTTTTGGAGTGTTCCTAATTCTCATGTCGTTGCTGCTGCTGTTGAAGCTTTGCTGCTCGTCGAACTCAACGTCACGGCTGCGGATGATCTCTTGCGTGCGTGGGTCCCAGAGCCGATACGCCTTTTGCGCGCTCTCGTAGCCGAGAACCAAGCACGGCTTCGCCCGCAGTTCCAGCTTGCTGTCACGTCGTTGCACTGCCTGCACCCGAACACCTTCAGGTACGCCACGTTTGGCTTGGGCCCGCTCCAAACCTCCTGCGGCGTCTTCCAGCCACCCTTACCCTTCAGCACCGCTGTTGGGGTGAGGTTGATGGTGTAGCTCGCTGTACAAACAGCCTCCGCCCAAAACCCTCGCGGCAACCCCGCATCCACAAGCATGGTCCGCACCATGTTGAGCAGCGTCTGGTTCGCCCGCTCCGCCACTCCGTTGTACTGTGGCGAGTACGGCGTAGTGGGTTCCCACTTGATGCCCTGCTGCTTCATCCACCCGCTGCAGCCCACGTACTCTCCGCCATTGTCGCTGCGTAGCGCTCTGACCTTCCAGCCAGTCTGCCTCTCCACCGCTGCGACGTACTCCTTCAGCCGGTCCAGGACCTCGCCCTTCCGCTTTATGAAGTACACGTAGAGTTTTCTACTACAGTCGTCAATGAAGGTGACGAAGTATCTCAAGCCGCCGTTTGACGGCGTTTTGAACGGTCCGCACACGTCACTGTGCACGACCTCCAGCAGGTCCTTTGCGCGAGCCTTGTTCTCATTGAACGGCTTGTGCTGCGCCTTGCCCAAAATGAAAGGCTCGCACTTTTTGTGCGCTGCTGCATCTGCTGCCGCATCTGCACCGTCGATGACGAGGCCGCGCACCATGTCGCGCTTCGCCATCTCCTTAACGGTTGCGGGCGCCGAATGCCCCAACCGTCGGTGCCAGAGCTCCAGATCAGCTCTCCCTCCCTTGGCCATGTTGACGACGCGCTCCTGCGAGTCTGCTGCGTCCGATGCCGCAGGGACCACCTTGGTCTCCACAATGTAGAGACCGCCCTCGCGCTTCGCCTCCAGCACGACCTCGCCGTCGCCGTCCATGCGCACCACTGCGCCTTTCCTGCGGAAGAGCACCTCATACCCCTTGTCCGTCAAGCGACTGACACTCAGGATGTCAGCCAGGCCGGGGACGTGCTGCACATCACGGATTGTGCAAAGCTCCTTCTTACCGCCCACCACGACTTCCACCTCCACGTCGCCTTGGCCGGCCGCCGGCTCGACTTTGTCGTTCGCGACCACCATTGACTTGGAGGACTTCTCGTAGGTGACGAACCCCACCTTCTCGACTTGGGTGTGCTCCTCGGCCCCGGAATCCAGG
>SZWC01002081.1:180257-205992 GCA_023375785.1 Penium margaritaceum | reverse complement strand
CTCGAAGTGCCACCTCCATAGCCCAAAGCCTGGGCCGCCCGCATACTTCTGGATGGGCTGCGTCTCCTTCTGCGCCATGTGCGCAGCTGCTACTCCGACGAGTTCTCAGAACTTCACGGCGACGTCCAAGATGACGATCCCGTGCGCTGCGGAAGACGTGAACGTTGGAGGCTATCAGACCCGTGGGCCCATAACCCTTTGTCAGGATGGAATCCGCGTGGTGCGGTCCCGACATTGATCTGATAGACTCTAGTGGATCACGTCTACTGTTTTGGGCGAATCTGAGACTGAGCGTGAGCTTTCTGGTCGCCTCACGCTATGTGAGCAGGAATTTAGAGACATTCAGTTTGCGAAGGGAATAACGGCGTTTTTCATTATATTTTGAGCATAGACATCGTCACAACATTTATAGGGCTAGTCATGAGCTTTCCAACGCACCAAACCGCGCACATTTCGGCCAAGCGTAGCTCAAGTTATGCTTGCCGAAGCGCAGGTCTCACCCACCAAAGAAACGCCTAACGCCTCCATGGCGCGCACACGCCGTGGCGCCTTCCTTCACGTGCGAAGCACCTTTCCCAAGGCGCAGATCCAATTGCACGTGGTGTAGGGGTCTCCTGCACTGTTTCCACGCACCCTACCCACTTTTGGGTCGANCGGCCAAGCGTAGCTCAAGTTATGCTTGCCAAAGCGCAGGTCTCACCCACCACAGAAATGCCTAACGTCTCCATGGCGCGCACACGCCGTGGCGCCTTCCTTCACGTGCGAAGCGCCTTTCCCAAGGCGCAGATCCAATTGCACGTGGTGTAGGGGTCTCCTGCACTGTTTCCACGCACCCTACCCACTTTTGGGTCGAGTTTGGTGATGGGGTGTGACGAGGTTCGAAACCTGTCCGCGGACCTGCAGTCAGAATTTTGACAAAGTCCACGAGTAACAAAACGTAATACTGAGTTTCGGACGTCGAGCCATGATTTTGGCTAAGTCCCCCAGTAACAACCTGCACTACTGGATCCGGTGGATGATCCACCTGATCAGGTGGATTATCCAACGGACGCCTCGGCAGGCCTTCCGGAGCAATTTCTCCAGATGGTATTTTTGTTACTCAATCCGGTCGATTATCCACCGGATTTCGAGTCGCAGCCGGCTCCCAGAGTCGCTGCGCACACCCAAATTTTGGAACACCATATCTCCCTTGATACTTGTCCGCTTCCGGTGAAAAAACTTCCACCGGATTCAGCGACTTGCCAACTTTACGGCGCAATCCTCCACTTTAGGATCTGAGCAATTGTCGAGTCGCCAGATCCGCCGGAGCGGAGTCTTCACTTTCTGGCGGCTCGTCGGCGCCTCCCGGCGCCGCACTTGGGCATGCAGAGGGGCAATTTTTCAACACCTTCAATCAGTAGAAGCACGGTGTGGCTACCATGCGCAATGACCGACCAAAGTAGGCATATCTAATGCCTTTGACCAAAGAAATCCGCTGTGTGTGATCAATGTTGACAACTCATAATAGAGGTCACAAATGGTCAGAGGGGGAGACAATGGTTTGAAAACATCAGGTATCAACTAGCAAGTACAAGGACCTTCAATACATTGTGGCACGGTGTGCATACCATGCACGATGACCAACCAAAGTAGGCATATGTCAATGACCATGACCAAATAATGTCACTATGTGTGGTAAACTTTGACAACTCATAACATGAGTCACAAATTGTCAGAGTGGAAGATAATGGTTTGTGAATACTAGTTATTCAGTAGCAAGTACATATACCTTCAATATGTAGTGGCACAGTGTGGCTACAATGCACAGTGACCAACCAAAGCATGCATGTGTAACTGACCATGACCAACAAATTCCACTTCATGTGGTCAACGTTGACAACTCACAACACGAGTCACAGATAGTCAGAGGGGGGTAACAATGGGTTGGGAACACTAGCTATCAACTAGAAAGCATAAAGACCTTAAATACGTAGTGACACGGCATGGTAGCCATGTACAGTGACAAACCAAACTACGCATATGTCACTAACCATGACCAGACGAATTTCACCGTGTGTGGTCAACATTGAAAACTCATAACACGAGTCACAAATGGTCAGAGGGGGAAACAATGGGTTGGGAACACTAGTTATCAACTAGCAAGTATGAAGACCGTCAACAAGTAGTGGCACAGTGACCAACCAAAGGATGCATACGTCACTGACTATGACTGAAGAAGTCCACTATGTGTGGTCAACATTGAAAAATCATAACACGAGTCACAAATTTTCAGAGGGAGAGACAATGGTTTGGGAACCCTATGCATGGAATAGAAAGGACAAAGAATCTCAATACGGACTAGCACGGTGTGGCTACTATGCACACCGAACAACCAAACTAGGCGTATGTCACTGACCATGACCAAAGAATTTCAATATGGGTGGTCAACGTTCACCAACCATAACACGAGTCACAAACGGTCAGAGGGGGAAACAATGGTCCGGGAATATCATCTCTCAACTAGCAAGTACAACGACCTTCAATCAGTAGTAGCACGGTGTGCCTACCATGCACAATGACCGACCAAAGTAGGCATATGTACTGCCTTTGACCAAAGAAATCCGCTGTGTGTGGTCAACGTTGACAACTCATAATACGAGTCACAAATGGTCAGAGGGGGAAACAGTGGTTTGGGAACACCAGGTATAAACTAGCAAGCACAATGACCTTCAATGACTTGTGGCACGGTGTGGATACCATGCACTATGACCAACCAAAGGATGCATATGTCACTCACCATGACCAAAGAATGTCACCATGTGTGGTAAACTTTGACAACTCATAACACGAGTCACAAATGGTCAGAGTGAAAGAAAATGGTTTCTGAATACTGGTTATTGACTAGCAAGTACAGATACCTTCAATATGTAGTTGCACACTGTGGCTACAATGCACAGTGACCAACCAAAGTATGCATATGTCACTAACCATGACCAAATAATTTCACTTCATGTGGTCAATGTTGACAACTTACAACAGGAGTCACACATAGTGAGAGAGGGTAACAATGGTTTGGGAAGAATAGCTATTGACTAGAAAGCACAAAGACCATCAATACGTAGTGACACGGCGTGTTAACCATGTACAGTGACAAACCAAAGTATGCATATGTCACTAATCATAACCTAAAGAATTTCACAGTGTGTAGTCAACGTTGGAAACTCATAACACGAGTCACAAATGGTCAGAGGGGGAAACAATGGGTTGGGAACACTAGTTATCAACTAGTAAGTACAAAGACCTTCAACAAGCAGTGGCACAGTGTGGCTAGCATCCACAGTGACCAACCAAAGGATGCATACGTCACTGACTATGACCGAAGAAGTCCACTATGTGTGGTCAACATTGACAGCTCATAACACGAGTCACAAATGGTCAGAGGGAGAGACAATGGTTTGGGAACCATATGCATGGACAAAAAAGGATAAAGAACTTCAATGCGTAGTGGCACCCATGGCTACTATGCACACCAGACAACCAAACTAGGCATATGTCACTGACCATGACCAAAGAATTTCAATATGGGTGGTCAACGTTCACCAACCATAACACGAGTCAAAAACGGTCAGAGGGGGAAACAATGGTCTGGGAATATCAGTTCTCAACTAGCAAGCACAACAACCTTCAATCAGTAGTAGCACTGTGTGGCTACTATGCACAGTGACCAACCAAAGTAGGCATATGTACTGCATTCGACCAAAGAAATCCACTGTGTGTGGTCAACGTTGACAACTCATAATACGAGTCACAAATGGTCACAGGGGGGAAACAATGGTTTGGGAACACCAGGTATCAACTAGCAAGCACAAGGACCTTCAATAAGTTGTGGCACGGTGTGCATACCATGCACGATGACCAACCAAAGTAGGCATATGTCACTGACCATGAACAAATAATATCACTAAGTGTGGTAAACTTTGACAACTCAAACCACGAGTCACAAATGGTCAGAGTGGAAGATAATGGTTTGTGAATACTAGTTATCCAGTAGCAAGTACAAATACCTTCAATATGTGGTGGCACAGTGTGGCTACAAAGCACAGTGACCAACCAAAGTATGCATAAGTAACGGACCATGACCAATGAATTCCACTTCATGTGGTCAACGTTGACAACTCACAACAGGAGTCACATATAGTGAGAGGGGGGTAACAATGCGTTGAGAACACTAGCTATCAACTAGAAAGCATAAAGACCATAAATACGTAGTGCCACGGCATGGTAGCCATGTACAGTGACGAACCAAACTATGCATATGTCACTAACCATGACCAGACGATTTTCACAGTGTGTGATCAACGTTGAAAACTCACAACACGAGTCACAAATGGTCAGAGGGGCAAACAATGGGTTGGGAACACTATTAATCAACTAGCAAGTACGAAGACCGTCAACAAGTAGTGGCACGGTGTCGCTAGCGTGCACAGTGACCAACCAAAGGATGCATACGTCAGTGACTTTGACCAAAGAAGTCCACTATGTGTGGTCAACATTGACAACTCATAACACGAGTCACGAATGGTCAGAGGGAGAGACAATGGTTTGGGAACCCTATGCATGGACTAGAAAGGACAAAGAACTTCAATACTAATGGCACGGTGTGGCTACTGTGAACACCAAACAACCAGACTAGGCATATGTCACTGACCATGACCAAAGAATTTCAATATGGGTGGTCAACGTTCACCAACCATAACACGAGTCACAAACGGTCAAAAAGGGAAACAATGGTCTGGGAATATCAGTTCTCAACTAGCAAGTACAGCGACCTTCAATCAGTAGAAGCACGGTGTGGCTACCATGCACAATGACCGACCAAAGTAGGCATATCTAATGCCTTTGACCAAACGAAATCCGCTGTGTGTGGTCAACGTTGACAACTCATAATACGAGTCACAAATGGTCAGAGGGGGGAAAATGGTTTGGGAACACCAGGTATCAACTAGCAAGCACAATGACCTTCAATAAGTTATGGCACGGTGTGGATACCGTTCACGATGACCAACCAAAGTATGCATATGTCTCTGACCATGACCAGAGAATGTCACCATGTGTGGTAAAACTTGACAACTCATAACACGAGTCACAAATGGTCAGAGTGGAATATAATGGTTTCTGAATACTAGTTATCGAGAAGCAAGTACAAATACCTTCAATATGTAGTGGCACACTGTGGCTAAAATGCACACTGTTCAACCAAAGTATGCATATGTCACTGACCATGACCAAAGAATTTCACTTCATGTGGTCAACGTTGACAACTCACAGTAGGAGTCACAGATACTCAGAGGGGGTAACAATGGTTTGTGAGGACAACCTATCAACTAGAAAGCACAAAGACCTTCAATACCTAGTGACACGATGTGGTAACCATGTATAGTGACAAACCAAAGTAGGCATATGTCACTAACCATGGCCAATCAAGTTTCACAGTGTGTGGTCAACGTTGAAAACTCATAACACGAGTCACAAATGGTCAGAGGGGGAAACAGTGGGTTGGGAACACTAGTTATCAACTAGCAAGTACGAAGACCTTCAACAAGTAGTGGCACGGTATGGCTAGCGTGCTTAGTGACCAACCAAAGGATCCTCCTCACTGACTATGACCGAAGAAGTCCACTATGCGTGGTCAACATTGACAACTCATAACACGAGTCACAAATGGTCAGAGGGAGACAATGGTCTATGAATCCTATGCATGGACTAGAAAGGAGAAAGAACTTCAATACATAGTGGTACGGTGTGGTTACTATGCACACCAAACAACCAAACTAGGCATATGTCACTGACCATGACCAAAGAATTTCAATATGGGTGGTCAACGTTCACCAACCATAACACGAGTCGCAAATCGTGAGACAATGGTCCGGGAATATCAGTTGTCAACTAGCAAGTACAACGAAATTCAATCAGTAGTAGCACGGTGTGGCTAGTGTGCACAGTCACCGACCAAAGTAGGCATATGTACTGCCTTTGACCAAAGAAATCCGGTTTGAGTGGTCAACGTTGACAACTCATAATACGAGTCACAAATGGTCAGAGGGGGAAACAATGGTTTGGGAACACCAGGGATCAACTAGCAAGCACAATGACCTTCAATGAGTTGTGGCACGGTGTGAATACCATGCATGATGACCAACCAAAGTATGCATACGTCACTGACCATGACCAAAGAATGTCACCATGTGTGGTAAACTTTGACAACTCATAACATGAGTCACAAATGGTCAGAGTGGAAGATAATGGTTTCTGAATACTAGTTATCGACTAGCAAGTACAGATACCTTCAATATGTAGTTGCACACTGTGGCTACAATGCACAGTGACCAACCAAAGTATGCATATGTCACTAACCATGACAAAAGAATTTCACTTCATGTGGTCAATGTTGACAACTCACAACACGAGTCACAGATAGTGAGAGAGGGTAACGATGGTTTGCGAACACTAGCTATCAACTAGAAAGCACAAAGACCTTCAATGCGTAGTGACACGGCATGGTAACCATGTACAGTGACAAACCAAAGTATGCATAGGTCACTAACCATGACCAAAAGAATTTCACAGCGTGTGGTCAACGTTGAAAACTCATAACACGAGTCACAAATGGTCATAGGGGGAAACAATGGTTGGGAAAACTAGTTATCAACTAGCAAGTACGAAGACCTTCAACAAGTAGTGGCACGGTGTGGCTAGCGTGCACAGTGACCAACCAAAGGATGCATACGTCACTGACTATGACCGAAGAAGTCCACTATGTGTGGTCAACATTGAAAACTCATAACACGAGTCACAAATGGTCAGAGGGAGAGACGATGGTTTGGGAACCCTATGCATGGACTAGAAAGGACAAAGAACTTCAATACGTAGTGGCACGGTGTGGCTACTATGCACACCAAACAACCAAACTAGGCATATGTCAATGACCATGACCAAAGAATTTCAATGTGGGTGGTCAACGTTCACCAACCATAACACGAGTCACAAACGGTCAGAGAAGGAAACAATGGTCCGGGAATATCATTTCTCAACTAGCAAGTACAACAACCTTCAATCAGTAGTAGCACGGTGTGGCTACCATGCACAATGACCGACCAAAGTAGGCATATATACTGCCTTTGACCAAAGAAACCTGTTGTGTGTGCTCAACGTTGACAACTCATAATACGAGTCACAAATGGTCAGAGGGGGAAACAGTGGATTGGGAACACCAGGTATAAACTAGCAAGCACAATGACCTTCAATGACTTGTGGCACGGTGTGGATACCATGCACAATGACCAACCAAAGTATGCATATGTCAGTGACCATGACCAAAGAATTTCACCATGTGTGGTAAACTTTGACAACTCACAAATCGAGTCACAGATAGTCAGAGGGGTTAGCAATGGTTTGGGAAGACTAGCTATCAACTAGAAAGCACAAAGACTTTCAATACGTAGTGACACGGCGTGGTAACCATGAACAGTGACAAACCAAAGTAGGCATATGTCACTAACCATGACCAAACGAATTTCACAGTGTGCGGTCAACGTTGAAAACTCATAACATGAGTCACAAATGGTCAGAGGGGGAAACAATGGGTTGGGAACACTATCTATCAACTAGCAAGTACAATTTCCTTCAACAAGCAGTGGCACGGTGTGGCTAGCATGCACAGTGACCAACCAAAGGATGCATACATCACTGACTATGACCGAAGAAGTCCACTATGTGTGGTCAACATTGACAACTCATAACACGAGTCACAAATGGTCAGAGGGAGAGACAATGGTTTGGGAACCCTATGTTTTGACTAGAAAGGACAAAGAACTTCAAAACATAGTGGCACGGTGTGGCTAATATGCACACCAAACAACCAAACTAGGCATATGTCACTGACCATGACCAGAGAATTGCAATATGGGTGGTCAACGTTAACCAACCATAACACGAGTCACAAACGGTCACAGGGGGAAACAATGGTCGTGGAATATCAGTTCTCAACTAGCAAGTACAACGGCCTTCAATCAGTAGTAGCACGGTGTGGCTATCATGCAAAATGACCGACCAGAGTAGGCATATGCACTGGCTTTGACCAAAGAAATCCGCTGTATGTGGTCAACATTGACAACTCATAATACGAGTCACAAATGGTCAGAGGGGGGAAACAATGGTTTGGGAACACCGGGTATCAACTAGCAAGCACAAGGACCTTCATTACATTGTGACACGGTGTGGATACCATGCACGATGACCAACCAAAGTAGGCAAATGTCACTGACCATGACCCAATAATGTCGCTAAGTGTGGTAAACTTTGACAACTCATAACACGAGTCAAAAATGGTCAGAGTGGAAATTAATGGTTTGTGAATACTAGTTATTGAGTACCAAGTACAAATACCTTCAAAATGTAGTGGCACAGTGTGGCTTCCATGCACAGTGACCAACCAAAGTATCCATATGTAACTAAACAAGACCAACGAATTCCACTTCATGTGGTCAACGTTGCCAACTCACAACACGAGTCACACATAGTCAGAGGGGGGTAACAATGGGTTGGGAACACTAGCTATCAACTAGAAAGCATAAAGACCTTAAATACGTAGTGACACGGCGTGGTAGCCATGTACAGTGACAAACCAAACTACGCATATGTCACTAACCATGACCAGACGAATTTCACAGTGTGTGATCAACGTTAAAAACTCATAAGACAAGTCACAAATGGTCAGAGGGGGAAAAAATGGGTTGGGAACACTATTTATCAACTAGCAAGTACGAAGACCATCAACAAGTAGGGGCACGGTGTGGCTAGCGTGCACAGTGACCAACCAAAGGATGCATACTTCACTGAGTATGACCGAAGAAGTCCACTATGTGTGGTCAACATTGATAACTCATAACACGAGTCACGAATGGTCAGAGGGAGAGACAATGGTTTGGGAACCCTATGCATGGACTAGAAAGTACAAAGAACTTCAATACCTAGTGGCACGGTGTGGCTATTGTGCACACCAAACAACCAGACTAGGCATATGTCACTGACCATGACCGAAGAATTTCAATATGGGTGGTCAACGTTCACCAACCATAACACGAGTCACAAACGGTCAAAAGAGGAAACAATGGTCTGGGAATATCAGTTCTCAACTAGCAAGTACAGCGACCTTCAATCAGTAGAAGCACGGTGTGGCTACCATGCACAATGACCGACCAAAGTAGGTATATCTAATGCATTTGACCAAAGAAATCCGCTGTGTGTGATCAATGTTGACAACTCATAATAAGAGTCACAAATGGTCAGAGGGGGAGACAATGGTTCGGGAACACCAGGTATCAACTAGCAAGCACAAGGACCTTCAATAACTTGTGGCACGGTGTGCATACCATACACGATGACCAACCAAAGTAGGCATATATCACTGACCATGACCAAATAATGTCTCTATGTGTGGTAAACTTTGACAACTCAGTACACGTGTCACAAATGGTCAGAGTGGAAGATAATGGTTTGTGAATACTAGTTATTGAGTAGCAAGTACAAATACCTTCAAAATGTAGTGGCACAGTGTGGTTACAATGCACAGTGACAAACCAAAGTATGCATGTGTAACTGACCATGACCAACAAGTTCCACTTCATGTTGTCAACGTTGACAGCTCACAACACGCGTCACACATAGTCAGTGGGGGGAAACAATGGGTTGGGAACACTAGCTATCAACTAGAAATCATAAAGACCTTAAATACGCAGTGACACGGTGTGGTAGCCATGTACAGTGACAAACCAAACTACGCAGATGTCACTAACCATGACCAGACGAATTTCACAGTGTGTGGTCAACGTTGAAAACTCATAACACGAGTCACAAATGGTCAGAGGGGGAAACAATGGGTTGGGAACACTAGTTATCAACTAGCAAGTATGAAGACCGTCAACAAGTAGTGGCACGGTGTGGCTAGTGTGCACAGTGACCAACCAAAGGATGCATACGTCACTGACTATGACCGAAGAAGTGCACTATGTGTGGTCAACACTGACAACTCATAATACGAGTGACAAATGGTCAGAGGGAGAGACAATGGTTTTGGAACCCTATGCATGGACTAGAAAGGACAAAGAACTTCAATACGAAGTGGCACGGTGTGGCTACTATCCACACCAAACAACCAAACTAGGCATATGTCACTGACCATGACCAAAGAATATGGGTGGTCAACGTTCACCAACCATAACACGAGTCACAAATGGTGAGAGGGGGAAACAATGGTCCGGGAATATCAGTTGTCAACTAGCAAGTACAACGACCTTCAATCAGTAGTAGAACGGTGTGGCTACCGTGCACAGTGACCAACCAAAGTAGGCATATGTACTGCATTTGACCAAAGAAATCCGCTGTGTGTGGTCAACGTTGACAACTCATAATACGAGTCACAAATGGTCAGAGGGGGAAACAATGGTTTGGGAACACCAGGTATCAACTAGCAAGCACAATGACCTTCAATGACTTGTGGCACGGTGTCAATACCATGCACGATGACCAACCAAAGTATGCATATGTCACTGACCATGACCAAAGAATGTCACCATGTGTGGTAAACTTTGACAACTCATACCATGAGTCACAAATGGTCAGAGTGGAAGATAATGGTTTCTGAATACTAGTTATTGACTAGCAAGTACAGATACCTTCAATATGTAGTTGCACACTGTGGCTACAATGCACAGTGACCAACCAAAGTATGCATATGTCACTAACCATGACCAACGAATTTCACTTCATGTGGTCAATGTTGACAACTCACAACACGAGTCACAGTTAGTGAGAGAGGGTAACGATGGTTTGGGAACACTAGCTATCAACTAGAAATCACAAAGACCTTGAATGCGTAGTGGCATGGCGTGGTAACCATATACAGTGACAAACCAAAGTATGCATAGGTCACTAACGATGACCAAAAGAATTTCACAGCGTGTGGTCAACGTTGAAAACTCATAACACGAGTCACAAATGGTCAGAGGGGGAAACAATGGCTTGGGAACACTAGTTATCAAATAGCACGTACAAAGGCCTTCAACAAGTAATGGGACGGTGTGGCTAGCATGCACAGTGACCAACCAAAGGATGCATACGTCACTGACTATGACCAAATAAGTCCACTATGTGTGGTCAACATTGAAAACTCATAACACGAGTCACAAATGGTCAGAGGGAGAGTCAATGGTTTGGGAACCGTATGCATGGACTAGAAAGGACAAAGAACTTCAATACGTACTGGCACGGTGTGGCTACCATGCACACCAAACAACCAAAATAGGCATATGTCACTGACCATGATAAGAGAATTTCAATATGGGTGGTCAACGTTCACCAACCATAACACGAGTCACAAACGGTCAGAGGGGGAAACAATGGTCCGGGAATATCATTTCTCAACTAGCAAGTACAACGACCTTCAATCAGTAGTAGCAAGGTGTGGCTACCATGCACAATGACCGACCAAAGTAGGCATATGTACTGCCTTTGACCAACGAAATCCGCTGTGTGTGGCCAACGTTGACAACTCATAATACGAGTCACAAAATGTCAGAGGGGGAAAAAATGGTTTGGGAACACCAGGTATAAACTAGCAGGCACAATGACCTTCAATGACTTGTGGCATGGTGTGGATACCATGCACTATGACCAACCAAAGTATGCATATGTCACTCACCATGACCAAAGAATGTCACCATGTGTGGTAAACTTTGACAACTCATAACACGAGTCACAAATGGTCAGAGTGGAAGAAAATGGTTTCTCAATACTAGTTATCGACTAGCAAGTACAACTACCTCCAATATGTAGTTGCACAGTGTGGCTACAACGCACAGTGACCAACCAAAGTATGCATATGTCACTAACCATGACCAAAGAATTTCACTTCATGTGGTCAATGTTGACAACTCACAACAGGAGTCACAGATAGTGACAGAGGACAACAATGGTTTGGGAAGACTAGCTATCAACTAGAAAGCACAAAGACCTTCAATGCGTAGTGACACGGCGTGGTAACCATGTACAGTGACAAACCAAAATATGCATATGTCACTAACCATGACCTAAAGAATTTCACAGTGTGTGGTCAACGTTGGAAACTCATAACACGAGTCACAAATGGTCAGAGGGGGAAACAATGGGTTGGGAACACTAGTTATGAACTAGAAAGTACAAAGACCTTCAACAAGCAGTGGCATGGTGTGGCTAGCGTGCAGAGTGACCAACCAAAGGATGCATACGTCACTGACTATGACCGAAGAAGTCCACTATGTGTGGTCAACATTGACAGCTCATAACACGAGTCACAAATGGTCAGAGGGAGAGACCATGGTTTGGGAACCATATGCATGGACAAAAAAGGACAATGAACTTCAATGCGTAGTGGCACGCCGTGGCTACTATGCACACCAGACAACCAAACTAGGCATATGTCACTGACCATGACCAAAAAAATTCAATATCGGTGGTCAACGTTCACCAACCATAACACGAGTCACAAACGGTCAGAGGGGGAAACAATGGTCCGGGAATATCAGTTCTCAACTAGCAAGTACAAGGACCTTCAATCAGTAGTAGCACGGTGTGGCTACCATGCACAATGACCGACCAAATTAGGCATATGTACTGCCTTTGACCAAAGAAATCCGTTGTGTGTGGTCAACGTTGACAACTCATAATACAAGTCACAAATGGTCAGAGGGGGAAACAATGGTTTAGGAACACCTGGTATCAACTAGCAAACACAATGACCTTCAATGAGTTGTGGCACGGTGCGAATACAATGCACGATGACCAACCAAAGTATGCATGTGTCACTGACGATGACCAAAGAATGTCACCATGTGTGGTAAATTTTGACAACTCATAACATGAGTCACAAATGGTCAGAGTGGAAGATAATGGTTTCTGAATACTAGTTATCGACTAGCAAGTACAGATACCTTCAATATGTATTTGCACAGTGTGGCTACAATGCACAGTGACCAACCAAAGTATGCATATGTCACTAACCATGACCAAAGAATTTCACTTCATGTGGTCAATGTTGACAACTCACAACACGAGTCAGAGATAGTGAGGGAGGGTAAGAATGGGTTGGGAAGACTAGCTATCAACTAGAAAGCACAAATACTTTCAATACGTAGTGACACGGCGTGGTAACCATGTACAGTGACAAACCAAAGTATGCATATGTCACTAACCATGACCAAAAGAATTTCACAGTGTGTGGTCAACATTGAAAACTCATAACATGAGTGACAAATGGTCAGAGGGAGAAACAATGGGTTGGGAACACTAGTTATCAACTAGCAAGTACAAAGAACTTCAACAAGCAGTGGCACGGTGTGGCTAGCATGCACAGTGACCAATCAAAGGATGCATACGTCACTGACTATGACCGAAGAAGTCCACTATGTGTGGTCAACATTGACAACTCACAACACGAGTCACAGATAGTCAGAGTGTAGTAACAATTGTGTGGGAAGACTAGCTATCAACTAGACGGCACAAAGACCTTCAATACGTAGTGACACGGCGTGGTAACTATGTACAGTGCCAAACCAAACTAGGCATATGTCACTGACCACGACCAAAGAGTTTCAATATGGGTGGTCAACGTTCACAACCCATAACACGAGTCACAAATGGTCAGAGGGGGGAAACAATGATATCAAAACACTATGTATCTTCTAGCAAGTACAAAGATCTTTTGTATGTATGGGCACGGTGTGGCTACCGTGCGCAATGACCTATCCAAGTAGGCACATCACCGGCGCTGCGCCTCGTTGCGGATGTACTCTGCGACCGCGCCATAGGTGAGCTTGTCCTCCGCCCATCCTCCGAGGATGGTGATGAGTGGGCCCCAACTATCAGGTAGGGCCATGAGGAGGGCCATCGCCTGTAGCTGCGTGTCAATCTTCCACCCCACGTCATTGCATTGCGAGGCAAGCAACTCGATCTGCTGCATGGCGGAGATGACATCATCTCCCTCCTCGATTCTCACTGTGAGGAGTCACTTCATTGCAAAGATTTTGTTCGCTAGCGACTTGGATTGATGGATGGAGCAGAGTTTTTGCCAAGTTTTGGCTACCAGCTTGCAGCCCTGGAAGTAGCCCCACTGCGACTCGGCCGTCCCGGACATAAGCAGCATGAGCACCTCCGTGTTTTTCTTTTCGAAGGCCTGCTTCTCCGCGTCCGTAGCAGTTGCCTCTGTGAGCACCTCCTTTCCCAGCATGACATCAAGCAACCCCTTATGCGCGAGGTGCAACTCGAAGTGCCACCTCCATAGCCCAAAGCCTGGGCCGCCCGCATATTTCTGGATGGGCTGCGTCTCCTTCTGCGCCATGTGCGCAGCTGCTACTCCTAGCGAGTTCTCAGAACTTCACGGCGACGTCCAAGATGACGATCCCGTGCGCTGCGGAAGACGTGAACGTTGGATGCTATCAGACCCGTGGGCCCATAACCCTTTTTCAGGATAGAATCCGCGTGGATGCGGTCCCGACGTTGGTCTGATAGACTCTAGTGGTTCACGTCTACTGTTTTGGGCGAATCTGAGATTGAGCATGAGCTTTCTGGTCGCCTCACGCTATGTGAGCAGGAATTTAGAGACAGTCAGTTTGCGAAGGGAATAACGTCGTTTTGCGTTATATTGTGGACATAGACATGATCAAAACATTTATAGGGCTAGTCATGAGCTTTCCAACGCGTCAAACCGTGCGCGATTCGGCCAAGCGTAGCTCAAGTTATGCTTGCCGAAGCGTAGGTCTCACCCACCATAGAAACGCCTAACGCCTCCATGGCGCGCACACGCCGTGGCGCCTTCCTTCACGTGCGAAGCACCTTTCCCAAGGCGCATGTCCATTTGCACGTGGTGTAGGGGTCCCCTGAACTGTTTCCACGTACCCTACCCACTTTTGGGTCGAGTTTGGTGATGGGGTGTGACGAGGTTCGAAACCTGTCCGCGGACCTGCAGTCAGAATTTTGACTAAGTTCCTAAGTAACAAAATGTACTACTAAGTTTCGGACGTCGAGCCATGATTTTGGCTAAGTCCCCCAGTAACAACCTGCACTACTGGATCCGGTGGATGATCCACCTGATCAGGTGGATTATCCACCGGACGCATCGGCAGGCCTTCCGGAGCAATTTCTCCAGATGGTATTTTTGTTACTCAATCCGGTCGATTATCCACCGGATTTCGAGTCGCAGCCGGCTCCCAGAGTCCCTGCGCACACCCCAATTTTGGAAGGCCATATCTCCCTCGATACTTGTCCGATTCCGGCGAAACAACTTCCACCGGATTCAGCGACTCGTCAACTTTAAGGGGCAATCATCCAATTTAGGATCTGAGCAATTGTCGAGTCGCCAGATCCGCCGGAGCGGAGTTTCCACTTTCTTGCGGCTCGTCGGCGCCTCCCGGCGCCGCACTTGGGCATGCGGAGGGGCAATTTTGAAACAGTTGTGGTGTCACAGCCTCCCATGGCTATGACACCATATCTTAAGCCACGATTGGCCATATGTAGATCGCCATTTGATGTGTGAAATTTGCACCAACCACGTGGTAACGTGAATGGCCCTAGGAGTAGATTGAGATTCTACATGCGTCCAGCTCGTCCAGGGTGTCCAACGGTTCGAGTGTCGGAATCTGTGAACTGAAGAAGCCACGGCAACCGAGGCGCCTTGGTTCCCGAGCCGCCTAAAGTTCCGGCGGAAACCTGGACATCCGCGGAAACTCGTCGCCCAGCACCCTCTCCCCCCTCCCCCCCCCCCTCCCCCCCGTCGTCAACTGTCACATCCCAACGCCCTAGTCGTCGTTGTTGTAGCAAGTCAAGTAGAAACCTCGTCAACGTCGTGTTTGTGAGAGCCGTGTCCAGGGGAGAACCCTCCGCCGCCGTCACCATGGTCAGCGATCCATCATGCGAGACCACTCAGAACCCTCCACGCGATGATGAGACTGACGACTCCGACGACGAGGATGGCTTTGAGGATGGTGAACTTGGTGACAAGAGGAAGCAGCGAGACTCCGTGGTGTGGGGTAGCTTCAAGACGCTTGGCGGGGTTCCTGCACGCGCCATGTGCCTGCTGTGTACCAAACACCCAAACAAACCTGTCAACATCTCCTGATCATCATGGCGCCACCTCCGCCATGTGGAAGCACCTGCGTAAGGTCCACAAAGAACGCCACGCACATCTCAAGGCCATGGTCACGGCCGCCAAACTGGAGGATGCACGCTGTGCAATCGCCAACGCCGAGGCGGATGTGGCAGCCGCTAATCCGGAGAACGCTCCTGTCGCCCGTGACGCCACCGGTGTCGGCCTCGTCTTTATGAAGAAGTTTTTTCTCGCGTGCATCTGGAAGCATGTGGTCGACAAAAACACGTCGTTCGCCTCCATGGATTCCTTTTGGCTTGCAAAGGCATTTGCACACGCAAATCTGGCTGCAGCACTGCCGGACAGGATGACAGGCGCACGCCTCATCAAGGTGGCTGCCCCCGCATACCGCGCGTGGATCAAGACGTTGCTTGCCGATGTGACAAGCGCCATAAGCTTCACCACGGACGGTTGGAAGGCCATCAACAACACCAAGTACCTCGGACTGACGGGCCATTGGATCGACAACAACTACAAGGTGTGGACCATCACGCTGGCCTTCCCTTGCATCGCCCGCGGTGCGACGGCCGAGAACCTCTACAACCTGCTTCGGACAGCACTGCAGCAGTGGGGCCTGTGGGAGCGCATGTTCTGCCTCACCGTGGACAACGAGTCGACGAATGACTCCATGATCGACACTCACCTCATTCCCAACAACGACTCCTTCACAAAGGCCGGGCACATTCGGTGCCTCAGACACGTCATCAACCTCACCGTCGGTGATCTCCTCAAGCAGCCGCGCATCTCCTCCATTCTGCAGCAGGTTCGCTCCATCGCGGTATTCGTGACGCGGACTCCAACGAGGGAGGAGTCGCTTGAGGAGGCGGTGAAGGAGGCTGTCCAGAAGTACCTCTCTCTCCACTTGAACACGGAGACGCGCTGGAACAGCGCCCTCGACATGTGCGAGCACGTCATCGGCATCAAAGACGTTTTGGAGACGTGGCTAACCGAGTTTGGGCGTGACGGTGCGGCGTTGCGCCCCTCCTTCGACGACTGGGAGCTCATTGGCCAAGTGACCGTCATCTTGAAGCTTTTCAAAAGCTTCACCGACGACATCTCTGGGTCTTCCTACCCAACGCTGTCACTGGTCATTCCATTCTACGCCTCTCTTCTGGAGAAGATGCAGAGTTGGCTCGTGAAGGTGCTGGCTGCTGAGAAGAAGGCGAAGCGCCGTGGTAATGCCGGCAGACTTGACTGCAAGGAACAGCTCCTGCTCAAGCTGAAGGAAGGCATCGTTGCTGTGATCGCAAAGCTTGACAAGTACGTGAAGCTGTGCTCCGAGCGGCATGTCTTGGCAACGGCAGTCGACCCAAGATTCCGGCTGCGATTCTACGAGCGCATCTACCCCAAGCTTGGCATCAGCAACGCCGCACAGTTGCAGCTGAAAGTCCTCGATATTTTGCGTCCGTACAACGTGAAGGTGCTGCAGCAACGCGAGGAGGAGCAAGCAGCTGCAGCTGCTTTGGAAGCAGCCACAGCATCCGTGGCAGCAGCTGCAGGCGCCTCTACTTCACAGAGTCGCGGCGAAGCTGCTGCAACATCATCCACGACAGGCACTGCAGGTATTTTGACATCCCTTGTATGGCAGCCAATATACAAAATGCTTTTGCTCATTGTATGGAAGCCATCATACAAAATGCTTTTGCTCATTGTATAGCAGCCAACATACAAAATGCTTGTGCTCATTGTATGGCAGCCAACATACAAAATGCTTTTGCTCATTGTATGGCAGCCAACATACAAAATGCTTCTGCTCATTGGATGGCAGCCAACATACAAAATGCTTCTGCTCATTGTATGGCAGCCAACATACAAAATGCTTCTGCTCATTGTATAGCAGCCAACATACAAAATGCTTTTGCTCATTGTATGGCAGCCAACATACAAAATGCTTGTGATCATTGTATGGCAGCCAACATACAACATAAGAATATCATTTTCGCTTCTCTGATGCAGGTAACACCCAGACTCAGGACGAGGGCAACGCAGCTACATCTGGACAGGTTCAGCCTCGCCGCAGCCAGAGAAACAGAGAGGAGCAGATCGTGCTTGCTGCAGCTCTCGAGGATGCTGGTGCCGACATGTTTGCCGAACCGGAAGCGCCCCAGCCTTCTGAACTGTCTTCTCTCGACATGGAGGTCGACAGCTGGGCCAAAGATGTGAAGAAGGGCCGTAAATGCAACATCCTCAAGTACATGCGGAAGCACGACAAAATCTACCCTACCTTCCACCTTGCTGCGCTTGACCTGTTTGCCGTTCCGGCGACAAGCACACCATCGGAGCGTCTTTTCTCACTGGGTCGGCACATCATCACAGACTTCCGACAGTCACTCATCGATCTAACTATTGAGAATCTCATGCTGCTGAAGTCATGGGTGAACGAGCCTCTCTGGGCAAACTTCCCAGTGACACCCAATGGCGACGTTGCTCCAGAACTGGAGGAAGAAGAGAAGCGTGTGAATCTCCTCCGTCGACCAGCGCAGGTTGCACATGAAGAGCAGGTTGAAGAGGGTGATGACAGTCTTGATGATGAGGATGTCATGGATGATGAGCTCATTGCTCGTGGTGATGTTGCAGGTGATGATGCATGTGATGGCGATGAAGGTAGTGAGTAGATAATGTAGGATGGCAGGCATGCCGTCATGCTGTGAAGTTAGCCATGATTGCAAATGTAGGAGGGCAGGCATGCCGTCATGCTGTGAAGTTGTTAGCAATGTTACCAACTGTAGAAAGGCAGGCATACCGTCATGCTTTTGTGATGTTACCAGTCATGCATGGAGCAAAACAGTTTATGTGACATTGCAAGAAAACCACACTTTCCACCATCATGCTCCTTTTCAGAAAATTCAAAGAGCAAAAGAGGACCTCAGAAACTTCAATCTTCAACATTGAACTCTAACCCCTCCACTCAGTGAAAGAAAGAGCCAAAATGACTGGATTCGTCTGGATTCGAGAATCCACCAGAATTCGCGAATCCAGGATTTGGATCCGCGAATACGAATCCAGCTAGTGGATTCGAACCGCGAATCCGAATCCATGCTAGGATTCGGGAACCGAATTCAGTGAGCAGGCTCAATTGTCTTGGCCTTGCTCCAGTTGTCTTGGCCTTGCTCCAGTTGTCTTGAGCTTGGTCCACTTGTCATGGGCTTGCTCCAGGTTGATTGGGCTTACTCCAGTTGTCTTGGGCTTGCTCCAGTTATCTTGGGCTTGCTCCAGTTGCCTTGGCCTTGCTCCAGTTGTATCACGCTTCCTCCAATTTTCTTGGGCTTGCTCCAGTTGTCTTGGCTTTGCTCTAGTTGTCTTTGGCTTGCTCCAATTGTCTTTGGCTTGCTCCAGTTGTATTAGCCTTGCTCCAGCTGTCTTGGACTTGCTCCAGTTGTCTTGGGCTTGCTCCAGTTGTCTTGGGCTGGCTCCAGTTTTCTTGGCCTTCCTCAAGCTGTTTTAGGCTTGCTCCAGTTGTCTTGGGCTTGCCCCAGTTGTCTTGGACTTGCTCTAGTTGTCTTGGGCTTGCTCGAGTTGTCTTGGCCTTGCTCCAGTTGTCTTGGGCTTGCTCCAGCTGTCTTGGCCTTGCTCCAGTTGTCTTGGACTTGCTCCAGTTGTATTGGGCTTGCTCCCATTGTCTTGGGCTTGATCCAGTTGTCTTGGCCTTGCTCTAGGAGTTTTGGGCTTGCTCCAGGTGTCCTGGGCTTTCTCTAGTTGTCTTGGCCTTGCTCCAGTTTTCTTGGGCTTGCTCTAGTTGTCTTGGGCTTGCTCCAGTTTTCTTGGGCTTGCTCCAGTTTTCTTGGCCTTGCTCCAGTTGTCTTAGGCTTGCTCCAGTTGTCTTGGGCTTACTCCAGTTGTCTTCCTCTTGCTCCAGTTGTCTTGGGCTTGCTCCAGTTGTCTTGTCCTTGCTCCAGTTGTCTTGGGCTTGCTCCAGTTGTCTTGGTCTTGCTCCAGTTGTATCAGGCTTGCTCCAATTGTCTTGGGCTTGCTCCAGTTGTCTTGGCTTTGCTCTAGTTGTCTTTGGCTTGCTCCAATTGTCTTTGGCTTGCTCCAGTTGTCTTAGCCTTGCTCCAGCTGTCTTGGACTTGCTCCAGTTGTCTTGGACTTGCTCCAGTTGTCTTGGGCTTGCTCCAGTTTTCTTGGCCTTCCTCAAGTTGTTTTAGGCTTGTTCTAGTTGTCTTGGGCTTGCCCCAGTTGTCTTGGGCTTGCTCTAGTTGTCTTGGGCTTGCTCGAGTTGTCTTGGCCTTGCTCCAGTTGTCTTGGGCTTGCTCCAGCTGTCTTGGCCTTGCTCCAGTTGTCTCGGACTTGCTCCAGTTGCATTGGGCTTGCTCCCGTTGTCTTGGGCTTGCTCCAGTTGTCTTGGCCTTGCTCCAGTTGNCCAGTTGTCTTAGCCTTGCTCCAGCTGTCTTGGACTTGCTCCAGTTGTCTTGGACTTGCTCCAGTTGTCTTGGGCTTGCTCCAGTTTTCTTGGCCTTCCTCAAGTTGTTTTAGGCTTGTTCTAGTTGTCTTGGGCTTGCTCCAGTTGTCTTGGGCTTGCTCTAGTTGTCTTGGGCTTGCTCGAGTTGTCTTGGCCTTGCTCCAGTTGTCTTGGGCTTGCTCCAGCTGTCTTGGCCTTGCTCCAGTTGTCTCGGACTTGCTCCAGTTGCATTGGGCTTGCTCCCATTGTCTTGGGCTTGCTCCAGTTGTCTTGGCCTTGCTCCAGTTGTCTTGGCCTTGCTCCAGGAGTTTTGGGCTTGCTCCAGGTGTCCTGCGCTTGCTCTAGTTGTCTTGGCCTTGCTCCAGTTTTCTTGGGCTTGCTCTAGTTGTCTTGGGCTTGCTCCAGTTGTCTTGGGCTTGCTCCAGTTTTCTTGGCCTTGCTCCAGTTGTCTTAGGCTTGCTCCAGTTGTCTTGGGCTTACCCCAGTTGTATTCCGCTTGCTCCAGTTGTCTTGGGCTTGCTCCAGTTGTCTTGTCCTTGCTCCAGTTGTCTTGGGCTTGCTCCAGCTGTCTTGGCCTCGCTCCAGTTGTCTTGGCCTTACTCCAGTTGTCCTGGCCTTGCTCTGGTGTCTTGGCCTTGCTCCAGTTGTTGTTAGAAGAATGCAAGAAGCAAAGACAGCAATAGCAGAAGCAGGCAGAAGCAACGGGACATGCACAAGTACGTCAGCGGAAGACTGAAGCAGAAGTGTGTGAGCAGTCCCGAGGAGTTAGTCGCAGTGCTAGGAGAGAGGTGCGGCACCGAGGGGCCGAGGTAGACAAGAGTTAGTGAGAGAAAGCAAGAGCGAAGTGAGTAATGGATTGATGCATGCTGAGCGAAGGATCAGGAGTGACTGAGCGAGGAGATGTGAGCTGGGAATGGTTGGCAAAGGCAGAATGAGCGAGGAGCGAGCAGAGCAAGGACACGGCGGCGAAGCTGCGGAACCAAAGGGGAACATGATGGAAAGAACTGTTCTGGTTAGACTAGGAGGGAATGAACATCCTCTGTATATGCATCAGAACAGGGTACAATCGGATAGCCAACGGCTTCTTGTGCGCCAGCCGGACACACTTGTGAAGTTTTATTACTTATTAGGGGATCACTTGGTATTGTGTCCGTTTGGCAGTGGTCGGCCGACAACTGTTAGGGACTGTTGCTACCGAGGTGTTTCATCCAAGAGCTGAACCGTTTATTGAGATCTTGGAATATCCAAGGAGCAAGGAGATGGGAGGGGCAATACCTGGCTGGTGCCAGGGTCATCTCTTGCATTCTGCCTCCGAGGATGGGGAGTCACCTTGGCGAAGTCGCTTAGTTCTGACAGTTGTCTTGGCCTTGCTCAAGTTGTCTTGGGCTTGGTCCACTTGTCTTGGGCTTGCTCCAGTTGTCTTGGGCTTGCTCCAGTTGTCTTGGGCTTGCTCCAGTTGTCTTGGGCTTGCTCCAGTTGTCTTGGGCTTGCTCACATTGTCTTTGCCTTGCTCCAGTTGTATCAGGCTTGCTCCAGTTGTCTTGGGATTGCCCCAGTTGTCTTGGGCTTGCTCTAGTTGTCTTGGGCTTCCTCCATTTGTCTTGGTCTTGCTCTAGTTGTCTTGGGCTTGCTCCAGCTGTCTTGGCCTTGCTCCATTTGTCTTGGCCTTGCTCCAGTTGTCTTGGCCTTGCTCCAGTTGTCTTGGCCTTGCTCCAGTTGTCTTGGGTCTGCTCCAGTTGTCTTGGGCTTGGTCCAGTTGTCTTGGCCTTGCTCAAGTTATCTTGGCCATGCTCCAGTTGTCGTTGGCCTGCTCCAGTTGTCTTGGGCTTGCTCAAGTTGTCATGGGCTTACTCGAGCTTTCTTGGCCTTTCTCCAGTTGTCTTGGCCTTGCTCCAGTTGTCTTGCGCCTGCTCAAGTATTCTTGGGCTTGCTCCAATTTTCTTGGCCTTGCTCTAGTTCTCTTGGACTTGCTTCAGTTGCCTTGGGCTTGCTCCAGTTGTCTTGGGCTTGCTCCAGTTGTCTTCGGCTTGCTCCAGTTGTCTTGGGCTTGCCCCAGTTGTCTTGGGCTTGCTCTAGTTGTCTTGGGCTTGCTCCAGTTGTCTTCGGCTTGCTCCAGTTGTCTTGGGCTTGCCCCAGTTGTCTTGGGCTTGCTCTAGTTGTCTTGGGCTTGCTCCAGTTGTCTTCGGCTTGCTCCAGTTGTCTTGGGCTTGCCCCAGTTGTCTTGGGCTTGCTCTAGTTGTCTTGGGCTTGCTCCAGTTGTCTTCGGCTTGCTCCAGTTGTCTTGGGCTTGCCCCAGTTGTCTTGGGCTTGCTCTAGTTGTCTTGGGCTTGCTCCAGTTGTCTTCGGCTTGCTCCAGTTGTCTTGGGCTTGCCCCAGTTGTCTTGGGCTTGCTCTAGTTGTCTTGGGCTTGCTCGAGTTGTCTTGGCCTTGCTCCAGTTGTCTTGGCCTTGCTCCAGTTGTCTTGGCCTTGCTCCAGTTGTCTTGGGTCTGCTCCAGTTGTCTTGGGCTAGGTCCAGTTGTCTTGGCCTTGCTCAAGTTATCTTGGCCATGCTCCAGTTGTCGTTGGCCTGCTCCAGTTGTCTTGGGCTTGCTCAAGTTGTCATGGGCTTACTCGAGCTTTCTTGGCCTTTCTCCAGTTGTCTTGGCCTTGCTCCAGTTGTCTTGCGCCTGCTCAAGTATTCTTGGGCTTGCTCCAATTTTCTTGGCCTTGCTCTAGTTCTCTTGGACTTGCTTCAGTTGCCTTGGGCTTGCTCCAGTTGTCTTGGGCTTGCTCCAGTTGTCTTGGCCTTGCTCCAGCTGTCGTGGCCATGCTCCAGTTGTTTTGGCCTTGCTCCATGTGTCTTGGGCTTCATCCAGTTGTCTTGGCCTTGCTCCAGTTTTCATGAGCTTGCTCCAGTTGTCTTGGGCTTGCTCCAGTTGTCTTGGACTTGCTCCAGGTTTACTGGCCTTGCTTCAGTTGTCTTAGGCTTGCTCCAGTTGTCTTGGGCTTGCCCCAATTGTCTTGGACTTGCTCCAGCTGTCTTTGGCTTCCCCCAATTGTCTTGGCATTGCTCCAGTTCTCTTGGGCTTGCTCCATCTGTTTTGGCCTTGCCCCAGTTATCTTGGCCTTGCTCCAGTTGTCTTGGCCTTGCTCCTGTTTTCTTGGCCTTGCTCCTGTTTTCTTGGGCTTGCTCCAGTTGTCTTGGGCTTGCTCCAATTGTCTTGGGCTTGCTCCCATTGTCTTGCGCTTACTCTAGTTGTATTGGCCTTGATCCAGTTGTCTTGGGCTTGCTCCAAATGTCTTGGGCTTGCTCTAGTTGTCTTGGCCTTGCTCCAGTTGTCTTGGGCTTGCTCCAGTTGTCTTGGGCTTGCTCCAGTTGTCCTGGGCTTGCTCGAGTTGTCTTGGCCTTGCTCCAATTGTATCAGGCTTGCTCTAGTTGTCTTGTGCTTGCTCCAGGTGTCTTGTCCATGCTCCAGTTATCTTAGGCTTGCTCCAGTTCTCTTTGGCTTGCTCCAGTTGTCTTAGCCTTGATCCATCTGTCTTGGACTTGCTCCAGTTGTCTTGGGCTTGCTCCAGTTGTCTTGGGCTTGCTCCAGTTTTCTTGGCATTTCTCCAGTTGTCTTGGCCTTGCTCCAGTTGTTTTGGGCTTGCTCCAGGTGTCTTGGGCTTGCTCCAGTTCTCTTGGCCTTGCTCCAGTTTTCTTGGGCTTGCTCCAGTTGTCTTGGGCTTGCTCCAGTTCTCTTGGGCCTGCTCCAGTTGTCTTGCCCTTGCTCCAGCTGTCTTGGGCTTCCTCCAGTTGTCTTGGGCCTGCTCCTCTTGTCTTGGGCTTGCTCCAGTTGTTTTGGGCTTGCTCGAGTTTCTTGGCCTTGCTCCAGTTGTCTTGGGCTTGCTCCAGTTGTCTTGGGCTTGCTCCAGCTGTCTTAACCTTGCTCCAGTTGTCTTGGGCTTGCTCCAGTTGTCTTGGGCTTGCCCCAGTTGTCTTGGGCTTGCTCCAATTGTCTTGGGCTTTCTCCTGCTGTCTTGGCCTTGCTCCACTTGTCTTGGCCTTGCTCTAGCTGTCTTGGCATTGCTCCAGTTGTCTTGGCCTTGCTCCAGTTGTCTTGGTATTGCTCCAGTTGTCTTGGCCTTGCTCCAGTTGTCTTTGGCCTATTCCAGTTGTCTTTGGCTTGCTCCAGTTGTCTTTGGCCTGCTGAAGGTCTTTGTTCTTGCTAGTTGACAAGTATTATTCTCAAACCATTGTTTCCCCCTCTTAACATTTGTTACTCGTATCAGGAGTTGTCAACGTTGACCACACATAGTGAAATTCTCTGCTCGTGGTCAGTGACATATGCCTACTTTGGTTGGTCATTGTGCATGGTAGCCACACCGTGCCACCGCTTATTGAGGCCCTTTGTACTTGCAAGTCAATAACTAGTATTCCCAAACTAGTGTTTCCCCCTCTGACCATTTGTGACTGGTATTATGAGTTGTCAACGTCGACCACACAGAGTGATATTCTTTTGTCATGGTCAGTGACATGTGCCTACCTTGGTTGGTCATTGTGCATGGTAGCCACACCGTGCCACTACTTTTTTAAGGTATTTGTACTTGCTAGTTGATGACTATTATTCCAAAACCATTGTTTCCCCCTCTCACCATTTGTGACTCATATTATGAGTTGTCAATGTTGACCACAATTACAAACATTGTTTGGTTATGGTCGGTGACATATGCCTACTTTGGTTGGTCATTGTGCATGGAAGCAACACCGTGCCACTACTTATGGAAGGTCTTTTTACTTGCTAGTCGATAACTAGTATTCCCAGACCATTGTTTCCCCGCACTGACCATTTGTGACTCCTATAATGAGTTGTCAACGTTGACCACACATAGTGAAATTCTTTGGTCATGGCCAGTGACATAAGCCTACTTTGGTTGGTCATTTTGCATGGTAGCCACACCGTGCCATTACAAATTAAAGGTCTTTGTGTTGAATATGTTTGCCCCTTGTTCAGTATTGTACGACGGATCAGGAATGCTCTGCCCCTTGTGGAGGTATGACCCCAGGATTTGTTGTAGGGTGACTCAACTATGCTCTGTCTCATGTGAGATATGACCTGTGAGTACACCATGTAGGTGAGTGGTTAACTTGGCCATTTTGTTG